>OY720043.1:9613429-9694835 GCA_963082485.1 Eudonia mercurella
ATGATGATGATACTTTAGTAGGTACTACGTCAAACCAACTAAAGCAATAGTCGCCCAGTGGTCGAAATTCGACCATTATTCATTATTTTTATAAGTTTCTTTTATAATCTATACTAATAATATTATAAAGCTGAAGAGTTCGTTTGTTTGGTTGAACGCGCTAATCTCATGAACTACTGGTTCGAATTGAAAAATTTATTTTGTGTTAAATAGTTCATTTATTGAGGAAGGCTATAGGCTATATTACATCACGCTATGACTAATAGGAGTGGAGCAGCAATGAAAATTGTTGAAAAAACGGGAACATATTATTTTTGAGAATTTTCCTTGCGTGCGCTGCGTAGATTGTTCGCTAATTAACGCGGGTGAAATCGCGGGGCACGGCTAGTGCATTATAATACTAGCTGACCCGGCGGACTTCATATATACCGCATTTTTTTTTTTTTTTCAATATAACCTATGTTACTCAGCGCTAATATAGCATTCTAATGGTGAAATATTTTTTTAAATCGGTCCATTCGTTTTGAGTTCATTCGTTGCAAACATACATACAAAAATACAAAGCTTTCCTCTTTATAACATTACTATAGATATAAAATACACGTAGGTAATGGCGCCAGTATTCGACAAGAACCATTGATCGTTATGTTTTCCCGTAATCATTAAAAATTGGGGTCAGATTTTAGTGTTTAGCAACATTTGAAAGACATTCTAATTCTTAGCTGTCATCCCGTCTATTTTTTTTTCTTTAGTTGATGGCTTCGTACGATTAGCACAATTAGCCTGTGTCTAAAGCAGTCTTTCCCAAAGTAGACGATAACGCCCCCTTTTGGGCGCTGGAGGCCTAGAAGGGGGCGGTAAGGGGCCCGGAAAAAATTGGGGGGCGCTGATGTGATTTAAGGTGGCGATGAGTGATTTATAACTTCAGCTACTTCTTATTTTAAAATTTACTGAAATTAGAATCCTCCTACTACACAACATCCATTTATAAGTTCATATTTATATCCTATTTTATTGTATAAATATAAACTAAAATATATGAAATATTTATTATTTTTAATGCGTTCACAACGCTATTTATATTTTAAGATATTTGGTATGTAATAGGTATCAAACACTGAGAAATATTCGTGTTTAAAATATAAGTTTAATTAAACTCCAGGCGAGACTAATGTGTTAATGAGGTTTTTAAGGTGAAAAAAATACTTGAGAGAATTTGAAAAGTGCCGTTGCACTGTTTTGTTTCATTTGCCAACACTCATGCGCACTCACGAACACTTAACGGTTAAAAATCCACCATTATTTCACATTAATATTCGACATAACACAAATTTTTGAAAATAAAACAAATCCGCAGACATGACTCTTCACTTTCCCGCCAAGAAATCAAAAATCTATGTCGAAATCGACGAAAACTATGTCGAACACTGGGCTTAGTGTCGGACACTGGTGCCAGTAGGTACCCTATATTTGTACCTACACTAGCCGTCACCCGCCCGCTTCGTTGTGCGAAAATAATGGATCATTGAATGCTAAATAAAATAATTATTAAATTTATCAACATCATAATTATATAGCCTGTCATTTGCACAATCTCGTGTTCTTACTACATACAAATTTTCATCAAGATCGGTCAAGCCGTTCTTGAGTTATAATAGGACAGACAAACAGACAGACAATAATTTCAAAAATCGTAAAATTGGTGTCAGTGAGTCATAAAACGAATATTTATCCCAAAATATGTCAGATAAATTGTATACAGACAGAGCCTACAGATTAATATCAAGTATAAATAGGTATAGAAGATAAATTTTATCCTTCTGCACTTCATGAACTTTAACTTAGTATGCCAAATATCACACTCTGTTTGCGCAATGTGCGCATTGAAAAGGTGTACGCTACTAGGGGTTGGATAGGCAGAAAGAGCAACTAAACTTTCACATTTTACTTTTAAAACAGACTAACTTTACAACTAAATTTTACCGCAGTTGTATTGTTTGTTTTGTTGATGTTAATGTAGGGTTATGGCACGAGTACAAGAACCAGGGATCGGCATTTTTTCTTTAATCATAAAAAATACATCTACTCTTCTACTACTACTCTTGTTTGCAATTAGCTTAATTTATAAGTATTAAGAGTGGCTCTCCTACACAGATAAACCCTACAAGGTTTCCGTGTTAGGATTATTGTAATGTAAGTAGGATTTTGCAAAATGATTTGAACAATAAATTAAAAAAAAAAAAAAAACATTCTTTTTAAGTCCCAATCCAACCTGAGACTAAAAAATATTTGCGTTTAACCCCGTTCAACATTGTATTAGTATCCACATACCAGCTCATTTTATGTACCCACTGCTGGGGCACGAGCCTTCCCTATGGATGGATAGGGAGAGCGGGCCATAAACCACCACGCGGGCCCAGTGCGGTGCGGTGGTTGTTAACCACTGCTAATGCAGCCGGGACCAACGACGGCTTTACGTGCTTTCTTTTCCGAAGCACGGAGGAGCTCGAGATGATACAATTTTGGTCACCCATACGATGACCGGCCTTTTTGTGTCCTTTTATGATAGGGCATTTTCCAATATTTTTGACGCTGTAAGGGAGAAAAGACCTTGACACTTGCTGAGTTTCTTGCCGGTTCTTCTCAGTACAAGTTCTCCCGCCCAGAGTAGAATTACGAACCCATGGCATAATGACATTCATAAGAGCTATTTGTAGCCTAAACTGAATAAATGATTTTGAATTTTGAATTTTGAAAGTAGCTTAACTTTAGCAATCGCAGACCGGGCGCGTTAAACATTACACCATCGAGCTACTCATTGTATTAGTAATTATCTATACATAAGTATATTAATACGTGAAGCAAAAACTTTGTACACGTTTTTACGAAAATTGCGCGGAAATTTCGCACACTTATAGTTTATATAGAGAAGGTTATCCGAATGTTAATAATTATGCATAAAAAATACATTAAATCAACAAAAACAACATTACACACACTACCATGTATTTGACACACACGTATTGTTTGTCTTTAATGCGGCCGACATCTGTCAATGCCAATCCAAACTCACATTCTATCTTTTTTAATTTTTCATTGCTTAAGATACAATCCGTGCAGCCTTAATATAAAAATTACGGTCGAATTTCGACCACTGGGCGACCACTAGTCATATTAATTATGTATATGTATAATTATGCTATCGTACCTACTTGCGTTTGATACGTATAGGAAACTTGGCAACGTTACCACTTAGGTCATTGTGAGAATTAAACATTGTTGATTAGTAAATACTTCATCGACAATACATCCAATCCGATTCTATAGAACAGAATAGAATAATCACTCGTATAATTTATTGCTGGTACTATACAGGGTGTTTGGTAATATATGTATAATCCCGAAACAGTCATGCAACCAAACATAAATAACACCGTGGTAACATACAAAACCATATTTAAGAAGATTTATTTTTCTATACAAAAACTCAAATTTATTTTATTTCTTAATTTTGTTCAACCCTTACATGTTTTGACTTCTGTTTCCTTTAGACCAGGTTTCTTAAACTTTTTGCAGTCACGGACCACTTCCACAATTTAAACAATCCCGCAGACCCCTGTCAAAATATTAGGAAAAGAAAAAAAGCCTTATGTATATTAAAAATCACTTTAATTGGTAGTTTCATTACCCCTACTACTAATATAATAAGACGTACTGCGGACCCCTGATACCATTGCTACGGACCCCTCAGTGGTCCGTGGACCCCACTTTAAGAAACCCTGCTTTAGACCATGAGGTTGTCGACTAAGAACAATGTATTAGCTAAACCTAGGGTTGTCGCTTTGCAATTTTACTAAGCAACAAACAACCCTTAAATCTCAAATATGGTATGTGTTTCAGGTATGTTTATAATTTTTCGAGGTCCTATGCCCTGTTTGCCCTATTTGCCACATTCGGGATTATACAGGTTTTAAACACCCAAACCAAACACCCTGTATAGAAATATAAATAATTATAGTAAATGCTTCCAACAAAGAAAAGCATTAGTCAACTTATTAATCATTTTTATCGGGCAAGTAACAATATCCTTCACGTTGATTTGAAGAATTTTAGATCTTAAAGAAATTATTACTATTAAATCTATTTAATTGTGTACAATATAAAAAAATTGCAGAAATCAATTTTTTATAAACCCTACAGACATGTCAAGATTCATGATTATTTACATATAATTTTACGCAAATATTGTTGCGAACAAATTACAATTTGAAAAAAGACAAAGTGAATCCCGCTCGTGATTTTTTTCAATACTTTGTCTTTTTTCCTATTGTATTTGGTTCGCAACAATATTTACGTAAAATTATATGTAAATAATCATAAATATAGCTGGCAAGCTAACATTAAGAATTAGGCAAAATTCTTGACTGATCTTTCAATATTTGTCAAAATATTAAGATCGGATGATGATGGATGACGTAGTTGTCGACATTGAATAGGGCTCCTTTGGCTTATAAAGTAAAAGTAGATAGGGTTGATTAATTTCGGCGAGTGGAATTGAGCCACGATAGCATAGTTGGCAGCGCACCTGACCCGGCATGTCATGGGGTGCGGGTTTGAATCCCGCTCGTGGATTTTTTTTCAACACTTTGTTTTTTTTCAAATTCACACTTTTCACTAACTAGACGAAGCAAGAAACTAACTTTACAGGTAAAATGTCTTACTACCTTTAAAATTAAATTGTATGTCAAAGTGTACTATTTCGTACGGCTTCCTTTATTTTGTCAATACTCTGATGCTGAGAATACATAGGGATACATAGAATAAAGAGGGAGAAAATACATAGTTTCCAACCCTAAAGCTTCAGTTGTTTTGAGGTACCCACGCCCTATAACTTTACTGGACTTAAGTTCCAATGCTCACATAAGTTGATGGTAGCTTACCGCGTGGACTTATATCAAGGTCAAGGGCCAAGCCTTACGTCATACCAAACGACTAGGTATCAAACCCGGGATCTCTAGGTCTGAGACCTGTGACAGTTTAATGATCCAAGTATCGTTTTCTTTCAATCGGAGTCTTCTTATTGTCTCAATAAGTAGGCACGCATCACCCAGTCTTTGAACCCCGTTTAGATAGCGTTTATGTTTGTGTACGACTACATAAAGGTACAGTTAGCAGCGTAAGTCGCTGATCACTTTAGTACAGTCATCGTTAAAGTGATCTGGCCAGTGATTTTTGAACCGGTGACTAGCTATAATATTAATTAAGAGTGCTCGTCTTTTCCTTTTATTCAAAGTCACTGGTAACTAATTTTTGTCACCGAAAATTCTCGAACAGTTAAGGCTTACGCAGACCGGAACGGCATGGCAATGGATTTAAATTTTTACTAATGCACATTCAAACATATCGATATATCGCGGTATCTAAGCGGCTATAGTTTTTTTTTTTTGGAGAGAGATTGCTGATTGCCTCAGACGGCATTTCCAGCTTTACCGAGCTTTTTTGGGGGCGGCGAGGAACGTAAAGGGTCTCTCAAGCCGTGTGAAACGAATCACCTTCGGAGGTTTTCTAGAGAGAACGGCATCGCGCAATAGTGCGCGTCCCCGTGCCCTTATAGATTCTCCGAAACGTTGGGATCGGATCGGGAAGCGGAACCACCCGAGGGCGCCTCTAAAGACTCGGACCTCGGCTCGGGTAGACCGGGCCGTGGAGGAGGAGAGAAGCGCCCAGGTACATGTCTGTACCTGGTATAGAGCGCGGGTGAACCGGTTCTTCGTACCCTTGTTCTGAGAGTACGGTGTCTTGGGCCTAAGCTAGTGTGCATGTTTAGTGTATTCTGTAAATGTGTAGTGACATTTAGAGGATCGGGTGGTGGGAAGGCGGCTATAGTGCGCTGACTGGCGGCAAAATACATTGCCATGCGTAGGCCTTAAGTATGTAAATAATGAAAAAATAATAGTGTATTTCATGTCACTTTTAATTTCGAGATCATCGGTGGGATTTAATAATAGAGAGATCTTTTAACCCCTTCAGCGTCGATCGACCACCAGCTGTCCGATAACAATTAAAATTCTATTGTGTCTGGTATTCGCGCGCTCGAGCTCATAATGTTTTTTAAACAAATAATTTTTAGAGTCGTTAGACCGTTCATACCACGAGCTGTTCGTACACGGTATACCGTGTACGAACGTGTACCGTGTCATACCGTGGTACCATAGTAGAATGAAACAAGTAGGCCATCTTCATACATACGCACCGAGCGCGGCTTGTATGTGAGCGCAGCCGAGCCAACCCGTCTGTACGCATCGTCGCACGCACACACTGACAAAGTTTATTGCTAATAATGCTGCGCCAGTCGCGACTGAGCCACGTAATGCCGCGCGCGCCTGCTTGTTTCGTCGCTGCGCCCGCCGCGCCGCTGCCGCTCGTAGGTTATATATAATTTGTGAAACGTAAGTCAACGATGGCTACAAAAAAATTCAGGAGATATTGCAGTGTTTACGGATGTCTAAATAGCAGCCTGTCAAATCCAAAATTCCCCTTCTTTAATTTACCTACCGAACAAGAAGGGTGAGTGAGTACCTCCGCCTAACCTAATTACACAATTTTGTGTCAGTTATTTACTACCGAAAGAATTAAGTTCTGCTCCAGATTTCGTGGATTAGAGAGGTAAATACATGTACCTACGGATTTGTAAGTTTAATTTATTAGATTACACGGTACACCCTACCGCGAAAACAAGGGACTAATTAGGAACAGTCAGACGAAACACTTTGGACTTTGTACCGCTCTTATGTTGTGGGCATAAGTACTAATATCGAACTGCAAGTGTTTACCGTGATGTGCTGTTGACCGTACCTACTTACCTATTGTAAGTTGTTGTGTTGTACAGTTAACAAACTACGTTTAGGTAGATCGGGGGTTCTCTGGAATCCATGAATTCATATTTCTAAGTATGACTTATTTTATATGTAGATACCTACATCATTATAATTAAAAGCGACAGCCCTACAAGTTTAGGTGATTATCGCTTGCTCGGGGGCCGAGTCGGCCTACTTGTTTCATTCTACTATGGTGGTACGAACAGCTCATGGTACGAACGGCCTAACGACCCAATTTTTAAATCAATGCTCAAGGAGAGATCGCAGCTGATTAACTATCGATAGGTAATTCAGGCCTATCATGTCCTGCCTAAAAACATTAAAAAAATGTAGAAACATAGATAACAACCAAAATAAGAAACAACGATAAGAAAAAACAAATTTTAGCCTTACTTCGCACTAATTAGATATATATGTTTTAAGAGATCGTATCGTAAGTGACTATGTAAAACTGATACTAGTGATGATTTATATACATATAAAAGATATAGGAACGTTATGATACGATTAGCCCTCCGAATTTTTCCGTGATTCGGACGGAGGCACGTAAACCCGTTGAAATGAAATGAATCTTTATTCAAGTAAACTTAACAAATAAGCGCTTTTGAATCGTCTCAATTTTTTTTTTGTTTTTTTTATATCTTACAGGCAAGCACTTAGCCTTCACCTCACAACAACCCTTAATAGGGCTCTGTCGATATATTGGACACCATAATTTTAACTTTATTACCTTAACATAAGGTCGAAAACCAATGAAAAATTTCAACATGCTCTGCCCATTAAAGGGTTATGATGATAAGGCCGAAGGTGGCAGCGCACTTCACCCGGAACCTCAACTACTGAAGCACTTATCTTATCTCTTACTGCCGGAACACAACAATGCTACAAACATTGATGTTATGGCGACATACTTAGAATAAGATGGTGGTAGCTAGCCAGGCGGACAAACAAGCCTTACCATCAACCAAATTTTACTTACCACCAGGACGTCTAGCTGAAGAATGGGCGCAAGAAACTGCACAGCTTTATATTTAAGTAGAAGTAGATTGTTGGTCCCGGTTACATTAGCAGGGGGGTAACTATGAGCTCTTATAGCAGTATTATTGCAGTTGTGGAAAAGAGACGCGTGTATATTCGCCGCTACACGCGTCTCGTTCTCAGGGCTGGGCCCGCGTGGTAGTTGCAAGTTCGTTCTCCCTTTTTTTGAACTAGGTAAAATCCACTAAAGCTTGACGATGGGAGGGGAGATATCATTATCATCATCAACCCGGGAGAGGTATAAGTACCTAAAGCGTAGTACCAACTTTCTCTGCCACGGGAATGGCTCGGGATCACGAATGGTTATTTAACTCTTCGTTTTCGATAACGTGATCGAACGTCAAATAAAAATATAAAGATCTGCCATTTTCCAACATAAGTATGTCACGAACATATACAAAATTATATGAAACATCGCATGTTACGTGTAATAAGAACGGCATGCAAATGCTTACAAAATGCATGTATCGCAAAAAGAATGTCAAGTAAACGCTTCGTCCACAAACGCGCAATGAGAACGTTCGTCTGTTATTTAGATGTAAAGTCAAAGTCAAAGTGAAAGTCAAACATTTATTTGCACAATATTGCGTACAGTACATTGAGATGAGCGACAATGGTCAACAATATTTAATTAAATATTATATATTATATAATTAAATGTCAATAGAATATACAAACTATTAATCTACTACAATTTGTCAATTCATATTGCAATGAAGTAATTAAAATTAAATAGACTACCTATATAGTTATAATTTTTTATTCATGTACTCACTAATGGAGGTAAAAATTGTGATAACGTAGTAACTAACCACAGATTTTTTTTTTGCTTTTGTTGATGGCTTTGTGCGATTAGCACATTTAGCCAGTGTCAAAGTAATTTTTCTAACAAGTAATACATAAATAAACATTATTTCTTTTCTGTATGATGATGATGAATGATAATAAAAATGAGAAGTGAGAAATGATATACTCCCCAACCCCTCGAGTATCTCAGTAAAGATGTGGGGCTTCACTAAGACTTCTTGAGAGAATTTGAAAAGTGACGTTGCACTGTTTTGTTTCATTTGCCAACACTCATGCACACTCACGAACACTTAACGGTTAATAATCCACCATTATTTCACATAATTATTCGACATAGCAAAAATTTTTGAAAATAAAACAAAACCGCAGACATGACTCTTTACTTTCCCGCCAAGAAGTATCTGATAACCTTCATTCCTATAGGTAAAGCCCTTAGAGCATTAAACCAAAGTAAAGCCAGTCTGACGATTACGTAAATATTAATTTAAAAAAGTATGGTTTAGTTTTTGTTTCTTTTTTATTATACAAATACAAACAAGGAGGTTTAAATCGTAGAAAAGTGACTCCCAACGACATTCTATCTCCAATTACGAATTAGCTACGGCGGGAAACTAACAAACACGTTTACAAATCATACCTTACGATGTTAGATATAGAGTCGCGAATCCAGTTTCATACTAAATTGTTTATTGGTTTTCTGAACAACGGAATTGTAGAACGTCAACATGGTAATATTGACGATGCAAAATTCATGTTGGACGTTGCGAAACCGCGAAATGTTTATGTGCGCGCTACTGAGCCACGAGTCTGCTACTTGACTAACGACTCATTAGTGTCTCGGTAGACATTTGGACTAAGGGACAGTTAGAATTCATAACTATAAGAAACTTCCTAATTTTTCACACCGACCCCCTAAATAAATATTTACCAATATCAACAATTGATACGATAAGCAGGAAGACTGCTTAAAACGAAACGCACTCAATTGAAATAAAATGAGGGAATGCAAGTTGCTAAAATTAATTTTATGAGATGGAAAACACCTGTTTGCGTGTTTTTTTTGACAGGGTTTGCTGATTACCCCAAGGGTTCCATCACCTTCGGAGGTTTTCTAGAGGGTACGGCATCACGCACTAGTGCGTGTCCTAGATTCTCCGAGGGGTTCGGTTAGGATCGGAGTCTCCCTGCAACCACGGATCCTGCAAAGGGTTCGAAACGTCAGGATAAACATAAAATTTAATCAATGTGTAAAAGAAACGCGAGTAGATCCGTAATTAAAAGTGTTTTTATTTCAAGATCGAGTATCGAGTTCGATACTATAACCCAGTCTTAGCTATCGTCGCTAAAAATAACATGGAATTTCATTAAAAAAAATTTTTCATTATGTATAATATATTTTATTTTTTCATTATATTTTTTAAATTTTATTTAAATTTTTATTATTTGGATGATAGCTAGAAAGCTCAGCTATGATCTGAGCTAGAAAGCAAGTGGTATATACAATTGGTACTAAAGTTAAAAATCAGGTGTTGATACCTATTTCTAACCATTAAAGGAAAAAAGGATCGATCACTATTTCCTATTAAACACTGTTGCCATTACCCGACTATACTCATAAGTACCTTTGACAACCTTTTTTAAAAAAATCTGTAAATGCCGTTATTCATATTTAAAAAAAAAGTAAAGTTACATTTGAATATGCTATCTTTATCATTTAGAGTACTTTCTCACCTTTGCATTCATTTGTTGCACAGAGTATACGCGTATAATGCTGGCAGAGATGATTCCTTTCGTTTGGTGCACAGAGTATAAAATGCTCACGCAGAGTTGATGACATTACCACTGCCAACATAAAAGTATTAATAACCGATGTCTAATTCATTGCTAGGGTAACGAGTTAACCGCATAAGCTATCTCGCGCGGCATTATCACTAAAACACATCTTGTCCTTCAGTCAACCTTATAATAATTGTGTTATCGCCGCTGAATATTATACGTTAATAATTAAATCGATAAAGTACATATTATTACTATGTACGTGTATAGGTATACGGATAAATATTATCGTTACTCGGTCTATTTAACTACTTAGTCTTCCTTGAGACATTTTGCCAATTATAATCTTCTATATAATCTATATATTAGTACGTGAAGCAAAAACTTTGTAATTACCCCTTTTTACGAAAATTGCTCGGACGGAGGAGTATGAAATTTCGCACACTTATAGTTTATATAGAGAAGGAGTATAGAATGCTTATATTTTTCTTAATTATGCATAAAAAATACATTAAATTAAATAAACATTACATTTATATACATTTTTCAAAAAATTCAAAAATGGAAGAGGAGCGGCCGGAATCTGTCAATGCCAATCCAAACTCACATTCTATCTTTTTTAAATTTTCATTGCTTAAGATACAATCCGTGCAGCCTTAATAAAATTTTGTTTCAAAATTGGAATCGGAGGAAACTA
Source organism: Eudonia mercurella (assembly GCA_963082485.1). Lineage (NCBI taxonomy): Eukaryota > Metazoa > Arthropoda > Insecta > Lepidoptera > Crambidae > Eudonia > Eudonia mercurella. Next base: position 9,624,626 of record OY720043.1, read on the forward strand.
AGTTCCTAGTAGGGGTTAATGAAATGTTTTTTTTTCGTATTAAAATTGGAGGTGCTGTTGGAATCAGGTGGAATGGAGTAATTTGCCGAGCTAGGTATAAAAAAAACAACTAATGAATACATACATAAGTTGATTTCGTACTATTTTTATTAGATATTCACTATTTTGACGTACCTATATCTAACTTTGGTCAACGCACTACGCAACGCGACGTTAAAACAGCAAGCAAGTCATATAGCGATTTATATTCGCCTTTTGGTCAAATATTATGATTTTTCATTGAAATATTATTCAAATAAAGTAAAGCTTATATTACTCGGGGATAGTGTATCTTTTTAGTGTATTTTTTTGGAATATTATTTTTAGTTACTGAGATTACTCCTTACATACGGACAAGCAAATTTTACGTCTTTAAAATATTTGTGTACTGCGTCATCGAATGGTGAATGAAACAATTGTCGTTACATCGACTATTGTATATACTGTCCCGGACAATCTTCCCCTGCCCCCCAACCGCGTAACACTCTCGCTTTCGATCGCTTTGAAGGCGAGGCCCTCGCCTCGCTTTCTAATATAATATCGAAATATAATATCGAATAATATCAAAAGCTATAGCCTATAGCTTTCGATATTGTTTTCATATTGCTTTCGAAATGACAAGATGACGCCTCCTCCTCGTCTCGCCTTCAAAGCGATCGAAAGCGAGAGAGTTAGGCGGTCGACCCCCTGGTTCCTGGGTGCCCAGGACCAAAACAACTCACTAAACTTCGTATATTTATTGAGAAACACACCAACTCGCTACTACATCGTCTTTTATTTTATATATAATCAAACCGTCTTCCTTCCATCATAGACAGCAAAAAGACACATCGGTAGGCTCGAACATATTGTTCTGTTATGAACATATACTATATACATAAATCTTCGATAGTCAAGCAACACTAACTGAAAACGTCTGTTACATTATTGGTGTTATTATGCGACTGCCAACCAAAAACTATTGCAAACGCAACCCTTCTACTTCAATGGGTGTTATGAATTACTTTCGGGCGATATAAAAATATAAACTTGTCCGCTCTTGCGTCAGCATGTGAATAGTCCCATGGACAATGCCCATTATGTGGAAGGTATCATAACACGTACGCATTGTACAATGTCTTACAACAGGAGTCCTACCACCATTTACACTGCCATTACTTAGTCGCTAGCGACAGCCAGTTTAGTTTAAGTAGTTAGTAAACTATACTACTTCAGTTTACTTTAGTAGTTTAAAGCTAATGTCAGTGGCTAGTGTTAGATTTGTTTACTATCCCTATTAATATAAGAAAACGAAAATTTGTATGGCATAATTTTATCTCTTCGCGTATGACGCCAGGAGGTTGTTTCTTTGGAGACAGTTAGTTTGCTGACGGCGCTTTCAGCTTCACCGGGCTTTTTAGGGGGCGGCGAGAAACTTAAAGGGTTCCTCAAGCCTTGTGAAACGAAGCACCGTGAGAAGTTTCCTAGAAGGGACGGCATCACGCACTAGTTTTCTTTTATGTTAAAAGGAGGCAGACGAGCAGGCTGGTCACCTGATGGAAAGTAATCACCGCCGCCAATGGACACCCGCAAAACTAAAGTAATCGCAGATGCTTTGCCGGCCTTGAGGCCTTCCTCAAGGCCGACGACTCCTTAGTTGGATCTTGAGGAGGGAGTAGGAATTGGGAGGGGGGAGGGGGGAGAGATGGGCCTCCGGTGCTTTCACTCACCGGACGAAACACAACAGCAACGAGTGCCATTGTTTCACGCCGATGTTCTGTGAGAGGATGGTATTATGCCGGGCGAGCCGGCCCATTTCGTGCTGCAACGCAGCGTGGCTCTACCATTCAGACGAGTGCGTATCCCCTTGCTCTACTAGATTCTCCGAGGAACTCGGATCGGATCGAATTTCGCCAGGAGGTGCTGTAGTGCTGCTTCAATGCCATACTAATTTTCGTTTTCGTTATCGAATGTCAAATGAAACTCACACTTGTTGTTTGTTTGCCGTTCGATCACGTTAACGAAAACGAGAGTTTGGATGGAAAAATTTTAACTCTCCGCGTTTTAATAATTAAGAGGCGCTGCTTTTGTGCCATACAAATTCTCGTTTCTCGCACTAGACGGTGCTGGTGCCTCTAGCCTAGCAAACAGTTCGGTTCAAATATAAATAACATACATTCAAAGCAAGATTGTGCAAACATATTCTTTCGGACTAACTATATCTTAAATTACTGTTACGGATTTAACGCGCAATGTGTCACAATGTTGGTCACAGTAGAAATTAATTATAGTACTTGGTGCTTAACGGTTATTATTGTATAGGTACGTAGTCTGTCACGATGATAAATTTGTAACTTTATTGTAATTCGTTGTCAAGTAAGCTACATGTAGGTATGTTCAAAGTTTTATTAACTCACCTAGACATTACTGCTTTACCACAAAACGATGGCTAAAGTTAGACAATGCCATGGACTAATAATATGTTACTAGTGGTCCAGTGGTCGAAATTCGACCGTAATTTAATAAAATTGGCTGCACGGATTGTATCCTAAGCAATAAAAAAAAAATAGAATGTGAGTTTGGATTGGTATTGACAGATTTCGGCCGTCCTCTTCCATTTTTGAAATTTTTGAAAAGAGTATTTAAGCGTGTGTGTCAAATACATGGTAGTGTTTGTAATGTTTGTTTTATTGATTTAATGTATTTTTTATGCATAATTAAAAAAAAAAATATTAACATTCTGCAATCCTTCTCTATATCTATACTAATATTAGGTATAAAGCTGAAGAGTTTGTTTGTTTGGTTGGTTGAACGCGCTAATCTCAGGAACTACTGGTTCGAATTGAAAATTTTTGTGTTGAATAAGTAGTCCATTTATTGAGGAAGGCTATAATAGGCTATATTACATCATGCTATGACTAATAGGAGTGGAGCTTAACGCGGGTGAAACCGCGGGGCGCAGCTAGTAAACTATAATTGTGCGAAATTTCATTCTCCTCCGTCCGCGCAATTTTCGTAAAAAGGGGTACAAAGTTTTTGCTTCACGTATTAATAAATAGATTACTCCATGACAATTCTTAAAACAGATGCTGTCTCTTTTCAACTAATATTTTTAGACAGAGGCACAATATTTTAAACACGTATTTAGCCATTCAATTTTAACCCTGTTTTGTAATAAAAGGGTAATATTAAGATATGTAGACTCTTTGTAGACTGAAAGAGTCAAAGCGACCATGCGGTCAATATCTCAGGGCCCTTAGCCAAAGTAACATTACAAAAACGATAGCAAAGTTCGAAATGAACAAAATGTATGGGATTGACATAAGCCGCGCTAAATCACGTGGTCAACGTAATGTCAATCCCATACATTTATTCTTTTCTAACTTTGCTATCGTTTTTGTAATGTTACTTTGGCTACGGGCTCAGTTGCTAGAACGCCAGAATTCATTCGCTCCTGCAAGCGTGTGCGCGGACTAAACAAGCATCGATTATGTTTCTTAAAACCCACAATTTTGTCTGTGTGGACTAATTTTGACAATTTTTTCATATTTATAATGTCAAAATCATGTCGTTACCACACTATTGACATTTATGACTTAGCAAACTTGAGGACCTTAATGCTAGAAAGGGACATAGTGACCGGCCGCACGATCGCTTCACGTCTCTTCAGTTTGCAGTATTGTAATGTTTGTATCGAACGGAAATGTGTGAACATTTGCTGTACAATCTGATAAAAATCGTAATTCCGTAAATTGGCAATGTTTTATTGATTACTCGTGTTGAATTTTAATTAATCGGTGTGCACAGTAGGTAAGTAGGCACCTATTCAATTACCTGATTTTCTAAGATAACTTTTAATAATTAGATAATTTTGACCGATAACAATGCAATCTTGACTGGAGTCTGGTACAAAGTATAACCACAATATAAGGAAGAAATATTACATAATACTCCTGCCTTATATCACATGAGCAATTTACTCATGTGCTTATTCTGTGCTATATCGCCATCTCACATTTTGAGCTGTCACACTGCCAAGTTTTATAAACCAAGGCTGTAACATTTTTAACCGATTACAAAAACACAAACGTTTGTAAAAATTTCCACTAGCAGCATTTGAACCTGCACCCTTCTGACATACCTACCGGGACAGGTGCAGGTTCAAATCCTGCTCGTGGAAATTTTTTCAACATTTGTGTTTTTGTAATTTGTTTCGCAACAAAATTTGCGTTAAAGCTTGTTAGTTAAACCAAGGGACATATATATAAGAGACATAAGAGGACATTAGGTATTGGATTCCCGATCCGATTCATTAAAAAAATATTCTTATTTTTTTACATAATCCTAATAACTCGACCGCGGCGCCGCCGATAGATCATGCCGAAAGGTCAATTTTTGCTTTGCACACCGCACGCACCCCGCGAGGCCACGCCTTCATCCCCGCCTCGCGGCGCGTCCTCCGGCGCGTACCCCGCCGCGGGCAGTCTGCACCGTATTTTTTTATTTGTTTATGTTTACCCAGGCATAAACTACCATAGGATTAAATATGTCCCTCGTGTTAACTAACACGCTGCATAAACAAAACAAAAACAATTTTTAATCGGTTTCAAAAAGGAGGAGGTTCTCAATTCGCCTGTATACAACGTGTAGCAGAAAGATGTAATAAAAATAAAAACATCCAAAGTGTATCCGATCTAGATCTTGTAGAGTTACTAAGACATAAGTATTAACTATAAATTGTTATGCAATTTTTAATTTAATATTTCTATTGTGACGTCGCATCAAAATAAACAAGTCACAGCCCTAGTGGTTTAGTAACCTCTGTGTGTGTACACTTACGTTTATGATCACTGCTGGTTGCTTATGCGCGCCTGACGCGCATGACTTCACTAATATAAATCGAAAAATCAGTTATTAACATATTCTAAAAACTCATACTCCACTTCAGTATAAAAACCATTAATAAAACTGAAAATTATGTGTTCTCTAGATTCGCGGTCCCAATATGGGTTGTGGGCTATGATTGTAATCTTTGGAGGCCAACAGATTGCGTTTCCAGTAAAAAATGTGGAGACTAGAGGCCTACAACCAGCAGTAGGTCATTATAGATTAAGACAAAGATGCTAACCGTTTTCTTTTGTTGCAGCTCAAAAGACGATGAAATAGACGGCAACTGTATAGTGCGCGCCCGCGGGCTGCCCTGGCAATCGTCAGACCAGGACATCGCCAAGTTCTTCCGCGGCCTCAATGTGGCCAAGTAAGTGTAAAAAAAATTAGAGTAACCCCCTTACAAATAAACAGAGAACAAGCTCCGAATAGTTAATCCCGTGTTTTGTCTATTTTAATCTAATTTGAAATGACGTTTACATGACGGGAACAAAATACGGAATAACTTTTCCGACCTTATTCTCTGTTTATTTGTAAGACCCTTAGGCCCGATTTTTCAATTCTTAGATAAATTTTATCCAACGAATACTCTGTCAGTGGCTCCGTGCAGTTAGCAGTTAGCAGTTAGCACATTTAGCCAGTGTCAGTGAATTTTTTTATACGAATGATAATAATTTTATTACTATACAACAATATTCTTCTTAAACTTCTTGGCCTAACCTGCAATATCTTAATCCGAAAATGTCAGCCGCTGCGCCATCGATCTCTTGGCTCTATCTTAGGCTCTATCTTATGCTCTATCTTATCTTATCTTTGTTGTGGTGTACCCCCATAGCCGAAGCAGCTCTGTGGCTGTCGCCGGCTATTATCTTATCTTATCCTTGTTCTGATGTTCCTCCAGGGGCGGAGTAGCTCTGTGCCTGTCGCCGCAGGGTCGACGGAACGGCGAGGCGCTGGTGCGGTTCGTGTCTCAGGAGCACCGGGACATGGCGCTCAAGCGGCATAAACACCACATCGGCCAGCGGTACATAGAGGTTTGTGTTTTTGGTATTCGTACTCTTTTATTTTGACCATAGACAAAGAGATTGACTGTGTTCCCATATCCAACTGTGAAGTAAATAAAATCGGAAAATTTTGAGAAACATAAAAATTGTTTTGATCAATAAATACATGTAAAAAGAAAAGACCTGACTTACCCACTAACTGAATATAGACTGCACATTAACCTATTTAAAACTGTATTTTTTTTTCATAAGTGTCCTTAAAGTCTAACTCTGTGTGTAACAAATGTGTTATAAAGTCCTACCATTAAGCCTAGGACATAAAGTTCAAAGTCAATTAAGGAAAAATAGAAGTCAATTAGAAAGTTTCTGGTAGTCTATATGCAGGCGTGTGTACATACAGAGGTCTGTGTTACTTTCCTCTTTATTTGAGCCATAGACAAGAGAGATTAACTATGCGCTCCCTATTCAGTTGTGAAGTAAATACGGGCGGTCAAAACAAAAACAATGAGAAGAAAATTTAGTTTTGGACAATCAATACTTATCCTGTCTTATTTACTGTCTGATGGTGCATAGATACCTATCTTTGACATTAAAATACGAGCAGGAAAACTCAAATCAAATTATGACAACTCGCTTGCTTTTTATTCTGATAGATAAATCTTGACTGCGTTTTACATTTGCTTTGCCTTCTGCATAGCATTTACATGTTTTTGGTCCTTCGAGCCGGATTCTTGTATGCTAATTCTCCTCATTTGTCTCCTCGGTCGAGTTGTACCGCGCGAGTGGTGAATGCTAAATCTCAGTAATATACACCTACTTAGTTGAAATGCATACATTACATTTTATGTAGGTATCCTAGTACCATCCTAGTTCATTTGTTTCCTCGGTCCACGTGTGCCGCGACAATAGTTCCTCTCAGTAATATACAAACATCTAGCTGAACTTCATAAATTTCATTGTATCCTTGTATCTCAATTCTTCATTTGTCTTCTCTAGGTGTACCGCGCGAGTGGTGAAGACTTCCTCTCAGTAGCTGGTGGAGCGACATGCGAGGCTGCCGCGTTCCTGTCACGTGGCGCGCAGGTCATCGTGCGCATGCGCGGCCTACCCTACGACGCGCTGCCTCAACAAGTGGTAAGTCCTTATAGTCTTCTGCGTTATCACTGAGGTCCAATATATTTATTTCCTTAAATTTCCATACTCCTTACGGGAAAGCACTAAGTCTTCATCTCATCAGATTTTAGTGTTTATAAGGCTGAAGATGTATGTAAGTACTCTTCGAACAGAGTCATCAACCACTGAGAAACTGGCTACCTTATCTAAAACTAACGGCACACAACAATATTGGTACTAACATTGCTGTTATGACGACAGTTAGTGGTAACTAGCGACCAAACCTTACGTAGGTACCTACGTAAGGTCATTTCATATCTCATATCTCATATCAACAAAATGTCTGGATATCCACCATAAGGGCGATTTTTCTGTGCAGGAGTCAGTGGCTATACCCGCCCCGTTTGTTTTTGACAAATTTTCGGGATATCCACCATTAGGAATCTTATGAAAGAAATGTATTTCTATTTAACACGTTGATTGCCTTAAAACCAGACACAATAGAAGTTTAATTGTCGCCCCGCACTTGTGCGGGGTCCGGCGTATACAATGAGGCTTTAACAATGAACTAAAACAAATGGCTTTGACAAAAAAGGTCGGAAGGTTTATATTGGTCATCCTATGGTTATCTTCATGGTAGGCGGAGTAAACTACGATCGCCACGTTAAGGCAAAAATGTTTGTAACTGGATTTCCTTAAGCTTTGTCGATAGTACACGTAGTACCTTCACTAAGAGTTGAACCCGGGATCTGGTCTCACGCCGGTGGTCTTAACCTTAAATTAGATCACAAAGGCGGTTCAGGTTAAGTGGAGTTTAAGCAGTAGCCTTTACAGACTCTGTCATGTAAAGTTAAAGTTTGCTACATAATCTAATCCATTCATCAGCTGGACTTCTTCTCAACGGGCGATGAGCCAGTCCAAGTCCTGGATGGTGCGGACGGCGTGCTGTTCGTCCGGCGAGCTGATGGCAGGGCTACGGGAGACGCCTTCGTGCTCTTCGCGAAGGAGGAGGATGCCCCGAAAGCCCTGTCAAGGCATAGGAAGCTGATCGGGGCGAGGTACATCGAACTGTTCCGGTCTACCACGGCTGAGGTGCAGCAGGTAAGATAACCCACAGTTTTCAGCTTCAGACGAAATAGTAAGCGATCAATTAGGTATTCGTACGTTTACGAAAGCTAGTCTAGCTTTTATGGCATTGTACCAGTGTCTCCTGGTGACTTAGTCCTTACTCCTGGTGTCTCCTGGTACTTGGCGAGTTAAAATGTTGCCGTATCAAATTCTGGTTTATTATCATCTGTCTAATCGCGACCTTAACCAGATCGTCTGTCCATCTTGTTCAAGGTTCGTTAACTGGGCACTCTGAGCGTTACTATATCTTTTTTGAAGAGATCTTGCTGTTAATCACAGATCTGGAGCAAAAGAAGCGATTTTTATCGCTACAGTTGTTGGGTATAATGCATAGCCCAATCTTGGATCACCTACCCGTATTTGGCAAGCGTAATGATTAGTCTAGTAATACCCATTACAGTGTAGGGATAGCTCGATTTCAATGATGGAGGTTTTTGCCCAGCAGTGGTGCTATTAAGTACTACTAATTAATTGTTAGGTAAGATTAAAGTAACCTGTTGCTATCCTAATAATAAACACTAAAACAAAAACTAACAACGTATTTTTCAATGGCGTAACCGCGAAAACTCATGAAAAGAAATAATAGCATGAAAGTAAAGATAAAAAAGGCAGTAGGTATATATTTCGCCATTTTCATTTCATTTCCTCTCACATATACTTTTAAGCGAATTTATTTAACAATATCAACGACGTTCTCATAGAAAGAAATAGGTGCGCGTGCGCGCATATCGCTAAAGTTCATGCGTTAGGAAACAATGTTATCACGGGCAATAAAATTCTATTACCGAGCAGCGCGCATTATGGCCGCGCATACAATCTTGGAGATTTTCGCAAAATCATACTGTTTCCTATGAAAATTGAGTGGTCATTGTTTACAGAAAGAATTTTGTTTTTTTTTTTTTCAATTGAACACTACCTATTCTTACTGATCTAGGTCAGAACGACCACGTTTCATGTGACCATGGATTTTGCATAAGGTTATCTTTGCATGAGGAGATCTGGGTGTCACGTACGAGTTTTTTTTTGCAACTCGAACACGTCAACGAAAACGAAAATTTGTATGGCATTGAAACAGCGCCTCCTGGGGACAAAATGAGGATATTTTTTTTGGACAGAGATTGCTGTTTGCCTAAGACGGCAATTTCAGCTTCACCGGGCTTTTTTGGGGGCGGCGAGGAACGTAAAGGGTCCCTCAAGCCGTGTGAAACGAATCACCTTCGGAGGTTTTCTAGAGGGAACGGCATCGCGCATTAGTGCGTGTCCCCGTGACCTACTAGATTCTCCGAAGGGTTCGGATCAGATCGGGGAGTGGAACCACCCGAGGGCGCCTCTAAAAGCTCGGACCTCGGCTCGGGTAGATCGGGCCGTGGAGGAGGAGAGAAGCGCCCAGGTCTGTACCTGGTATAGAGCGCGTGTGAACCGGTTCTTCGTACCCTTGTTCTACGAGTAGGTACGGTGTCTTGGACCTAAACTAGTGTGCATGTTTAGTGTATTCTGTAAATGTGTAGTGTAATTTAGAGGATCGGGCGGGACAAAATGAGGAGAGTTAAAATGTTGCTATACGAATTCTCGTTTTCGTTAACGTGATCGAATTTCAAATGAAACACGCGAATGAAGCAGGGTGCCTAGTACCCTGTGCCCTGATGACAAACGAGGAATAATCGTTCGCTCACCCTTTGAATAATCTTTCCTCAATTCTCAGTGAACGCATAAACATTTCACACCAGCGCGTCATATTTCAGCTAGTGATGCCGTTTGGTAGTCGACTAGGTTATCGATATTCTACCGGTAGCCCGGCAATAGTTAGTTTCGATAGCTAAAATTGTGGTTTATACTTAGAATAAATACTTTCACTAATATTTTAAATAAATAAATAATTACAAATTAATATAACGCACTTTTTTAAATTGAATGCATATGAACCTATTTAAAAATGTCCTGTAACTTACTAATTGCTGAACATTACACTAGCAATTTCCAAATGATACTATTGCATAAGTATAACATAATTCTTGTGAGAAAAAAAAGTTCTAAAACCTAAGATGCTACTATCGATAAATTTTGAGCTATTGATGCTATCGATAGTGGTTTAACTTTAGCCTAACTGATTATCAAGGTCAACTATCGATAGCAGGAATATCGATATTTCAGCATCACTAATTACAGCCCAATCTCGCACGCGACGCGCCACCGCCGGCCGCCGACCGCCATTACGTCGTCAAGGGCGCGCATAAAAATCACAATTCATTCGACAGCATTCGGCGTCCATCTTGGAAATATGAACTGCGCATCGGAGGAACCGTACCTACATTTTGAATTTCGAATAATTTTGTGGGACTTCACCCCTTCATCCTAAGATCTCACGCTTGCGCATATTTAAAAAGTGACGTTGCACTGTTTTGTTTCATTTGCAATTTTATACTAGTTAGTTATTCCGTGTTTTGTTTCTGTCATATAAACGTCATTTTAGATTAGAGTAAAAGATACAAAACACGGAATAACTATTCGGACCTTATTCTTTGTTTAATTGTAAGGCACTTAAATGGCTCCGCACACTGGACGACTTGTCGCTGCGTCTAGTCGCGTTGTGCACGCGCACACACGACGACACAGTCGTGCGACAGTTGTGAGCGTCAGTTTCGCGACTCCCTAGCTTGTCGTCGCGACTCTGCGACAGACGCCAAGTGTGCGGAGCTTTGAACAAAATATATGAATTGTCGGCCGCTGCCTGTCGTCGCGTCTAGTCACCGAGCTGTCGCAGTCGCGTGTCGTCTAGTATATAGTAAATGTCATAACATCACTTTACCGCCAAAAAGTTCCTAGGGATAATAATTCTTGACTGTTTCTTTTGTTTTTTTTATTATTTCGTTTCGTAGATACGTAAAACGCAGTTTAAAATCTGTAATTTTCTGCTTTTTTGAATAAATTTTTAAGAAACAGGCAACCCAGTATTCATATTACAGAAAATAGTAGGATATTGTTTTCAATTTAAATTAGGTAAGTATATTTTTTATTTTAATGCTTTAAGTTTTACTTTAAACCTGTATTTATAATACATTATCTCTATTTATTCTTGAATTAGTTTTAGTATTTTAGTAATCTCTTAAGATTACATGGAAACGAAACGAAATTATAAAATTTCACAGCAATCATAAAGTCGTTATTCTTTTAAATAAATAAAAGTTTTTATCATAGTCGTAACTATAGTTGATATACAAAGTAATGTATCGTGAAAATTATGCGCTTATTACGACAAAAACGGTATTTCTTTTTTGTGAAAATTGCAATTGAAAAAGAGTCTTTGAGAGAGAGGTTGTCTGGAAGAGATCTTATCACTCTTAGTGATAAGACCGCCCTTTGTACGTGTATTTTTATGTAATTTTTTGTCAAATGTTTTATTTTTGGTGTACAATAACGTTTATTTATCTTATCTTATCTTATCTTATTCCCCCTAACCCATTGAGTTTCAGTAAAGATGGGACTTCACTTATTTAGAGAGCAAAAGTGTACATGTAATGGTTTGTTTCATTTGCCACCATTCATACTCGTTCACGGATTTTTTTTTAATTCTTTCTTCTACTTTTTCTATAATGCAGATAGATATATATCGCTCCCTGACACTTTAGGATTGATAAATTCGCCATTACTTCACATTAATAATCGTCAAAAGCACACATTTTCAGAAAATAGAACTTAACTGTTTGAACTACCTGCCTGATATTTTATAATAATAATAGTACTAACTACATAGTTACTTGACTCCTCACTTTCCCAGGAATCAAACCGGTGAAATGTGAAAAAAAAACATCCTGTATTTTATGATATCAACCGAAAGAGTCATTCATAAGGATCAATTTCTTTTAAACAACTTAGTATCTTAAATTAAAGAAAGACCAAGAAAAATATTTTTACACTTAATGGGCACTTTCGATTCCCGGCTCAAACAGGTGATTTTTCAAAAATCTTTAAAAGCAGTTTTGATTATTTTTGTAAATAAAGGACTGTTTTCTTTCAGTAAAATTTGCCATCATCAAAATTAAGGGCACTTTTCCTCCAACCACGGTCTTTTTTGTCCCTGTATATAAAGTTCAAAAACTATTGACGACATTTGACAAGTTGTGGTAGTCTTACGTGCAGGCGAGTGTACATGCCTCCACACTTTCCTACCAAGGAGTCCTGTTTTCTTGCAAAAATTTATAACCTCATTACTCCAGGTCCTGAACCGGTCGCTGGAGACGCGCACCAGCTCTGCCAGCACGCCTGCTGCGGCCCCCGCCCCCTCCGAGGGTCTGCTGCCCGTAGCGCTGGTGCCGCAGCACGTCATCACGTCAGGAACAGCTAAGGACTGCGTGCGGCTTAGAGGGCTGCCGTATGAAGCGCAGGTATGTTGATGTGATAAGAAAATGTGGTAGTTTTTGTAATTGGACCAGTTGTTCCAGAGATTAGCCCCGATATACAAACATACAAACAAAGTCGCAAACGTTACCTCTTTATTAATAGTAAGTATAGATGTATACATTTGTAATACATTTAAATTTTCTTCAAAAAGAAATTAAAACGTGACTGGCTGATCATCAAATGCCACTATAGTTAAAAAAATAATTTAAACTCAAAAATAATGTATACTTAGTACTTAGTACAAATTTAACTTAAAGCTCCTACTTATTTATTAATTAAAACAATATTTTTAGTTTGAGAATGCCTTCAAAACAATATAAAATGAAGCTTTAAATATGTTTATTTATTTACAAGCTTTCTGGATAAAACATTTGAGTGACAACGAGTAAGTATCTAAACGACAAACCCACTCTTGATACCCAAGTATATTACTTCTGTATAGTCTGAATATCAAAAATTATAAGTTATTGTATTTTTTTTATTAAGTCTTAGTGTTACCACATATTTTATTATTGTAGTTATGCAAATATTAATAATAATGTTATATCGTCGATCATAAATTAAAATTAGGTTTTATTTAAGTGAAGGTCTTTTTTAAATTTTATCTTTTATTTAGTTTTTTGGTATCCCTTAAAATTAATTTTCTTTACATACACCCTAAATGTAGCTTTACTTATAAAAGAGTTGTATTATTGCTGGTCCTATACTTTGACCCTTACGCCAATTGGGTAGTTGACTGGTTATCCAATAGAGAAACTTTTAAGCAACTAAAAAAATTGTATGAGAATGGCGAACTATGACGTCACTATTTTTTATGGTTACAGAAATTCACGCTTAGGTATGTTTTAAAGAGCTGTTATGTGATTTAATTTATACGTTTATTGTTCTGGAATTAATTTTCGTTGTTTTCAACATCCATATTTAGTTAATATATTATTTTGTTATTTTGTTTAGTATACATTAATGCATAGGTATTATTATATAATATGATCGTACAATCGGTAGCAAAAGTGCTTGTACAAGTGTTGTTTTACGAGTACTACCTACTGAAACTGAAACCAAAAATATACATAAATACCTGTGTATCTACACACAATACAGGTTGACTTTTTTATCACCGTCCAAAACTTATGAGATGACTCCCGTGATACAAACGAACAATTCTTACTATTGGACCAGCTGAATTTTATTTTCAAGTTAGGTAGAGAGTTCCCTAACTTGAAAATAAAATTCAGCTGTTCCATACATTTTGGTCGAATGAATATTGATGTTTTGTATGGGACAGCTGAATATTATTTTCGAGTTAGGGAGTTGGTCCAATAGTAAGAGTTGTTCGTTTGTATCACGGGAGTCATCTCAGAAGGTTTGGACGGTGATAAAAAGTGACCCTGTATACAATACCATATTTCTTGCAGGTGGAACACATCCTCGCATTCTTGGATGAGTTTGCGAAGAACATAGTAGTCCAAGGAGTCCACATGGTCTTCAATGCTCAGGTACTTATTAGGTTTTCTCATTACTATTTTCTATATATATTTTTAGTCATTATTGATGGACGAAGCTGCCGAGGTTGGTCCAGTAAGATTTGGCGAGTAGACTTGGACGCACGCCAGACCGTCTGGCATGAAGTGGCTTGGGAAATGGATAAGTGGAGTGGTAAAACTAGGGGGAGTATGAAACAGCTCCTACCCTAAAATGGGGCGAGTGTATTCCGCAGGCTTTTTTTTATATATTTTTTTATGGAATCACAAACAAATTTACAATGTAGCTTATGGTAAACTTAAATATTAATATAGTTTATTAACCATCGTAAACTCAACGGCAATGGTTACATTTTATGTATAAATAATAATAAATGAATGGGGTCTCAAATTAAACATATACAATATCTTTTCTTTATTTTTGAAGCACAATTTTTTTAATGATTTCTACTTATATATATAATATGGATAGAACTATGTGCGGGCACATACATATACCTAACTACATATGTATATGTAGTTAGGGGCATGCATGCGCCCACATACAGCTCCATCCATATTTATCCTAATGATTGTGTGTGGGTATATGTATATACTCACACACAATCACTTCCATAATTTTAATATAATGTGTATAAAAAAATATAATTAGGCACTTAACAATAACTCAATTATCTGTCTATTAAAATATGAACTAGTAGGTACTACAAGAAAATATGTCTTTTGTACAAAATGTTTTATTATATGTGCTGGGCTTATCACATCAATGCTCCGCTCAATGTATGTAAAGTTTACATTGTAAAACATTACATACATTTTATATATCGCAAATGCACTAAGGTGAGCGATCATTGAGCGATTTGTGTCCGTAATACTAATTTATCAACAGTCGCCGTGCAATTATTGTACGACTAATTTCGGCGGTTAGTGGGTAGACCCCTGTAAACTATGGGAAAAGAAAAACTGCACTTTTTGATTGGAAAAATGGGAGCGACCGAATAGCGTATTCGAAACCGTGTCGCATATCGCTTGATGAAAAAAAAAAGTACTGCCAACCGAACGGACGGGAAGCGGGCGGTGTAGCGGGCGTTATTATGTTGGTACGCATGCGCTCGTTAGTCGCGCGCCATACTTTAATTCAATTTCGTTTTATCTATAACAGTTATGGAATATTTTTGTGTGTAGTGCGTCGCCTACAACCCCCATAACATCAGGGGGGTAGTTTCGCATAACCTCCGCATCTCCCCGGGCGAAGAGTGTATTTGTAACGCAGTTTGTCAAGCAGTGGGACTGCATAGGCTGTGGAAAAAAACATTATCTGCATTCTAAATACTATGTAACAACACCTACGTAATTGAACTACTCAACCTTATTTTGCCGGTTTTAAGGTCGTTTTTCCGTTGACACAGGGCCACCCCAGCGGCGAAGCCTTCATCCAGATGGACAGTGAAGCGAGCGCCTTCCTCTGCGCGCAACAGAAGCACCATCGCTACATGACCTTCGGCAAGAAGCAGCGCTATATTGAGGTACTTACTACTATATGTATAAGGTCACTTTTTATCAACTTTATATATACTTATATATTAAATATTTTGACAAAACATCTAATTATATCAGAGAAATAAGGCACTAGCATTTAAAAAAAAATACAGACCAGTTTTTTTTTACTTTTCCTGACACAAAAATTGTAATGTTTTTAAGAGCGGCCTCTCTATCGGCTCTTTTGAATGAAACTAGGGGCACGTGTAAGCGGTCAAGGCATTGCGGCCTCTCTGTTTCGGCTCCTTTGAATTGAAACTACCAAAAGTGCTTTATTTTTCTTTTTAATCGAAAACTCTCTTGGCGTTTTTCTTGAAAACTAGCGTATAAAAATTTAAGGTTTTTTCATAAACATAGTTTATTTATGTTGTTGAATTTATCCTCAAAATATTTGCAGTTGATAAAATGTGACCCTATACATATATAACAATACATATACTTTAAAACTTTACAAAGAATTTAAACGGGGAAAACGTCGGGTATAAAGAAGATAAGGAACCTTTTACTAATTAGTTTGCGTTAATCCCCGTTTTAAATTCTTAGTTCAACAATACAATCAGCTAAATTACGCATACATCTCTATCTTAGAATAATTTACCCAATTATAGATTTGTGCACTTTTTTGTCAATTGCGTCTAATAATAAAACTTTTAATATCACAGTCAAAGACGTTAATTATAATCGTTAATCGTACCGATTGTTGTTACGGCCAATGGCCTGATAGCCAAGAGCCTCGATCAGCATCTAATGAGGCTCTCGTTAGGCGGCTGGATCAAGGGCCTGATTCAGAAGGCAGTTCTCCTCGATACGGCACGCATTGTGAGGAGGTTCATGTCTCTGGAGCCCTAACCACCGGTAGCTTGGACCCTGTTCCCGATGCCCCCCTTATTTTTTTATTTTTTTAATGTTTTATTTATTTTGTTTTTAAAAAATAAATTAAAAAATGTAAATTTATATATGAGAAAAAAATAATAATATTGATTTATTACAGTATACGATGGCCCGTATATATAAATACATTACAGTTATACAACATTAATAAATTGTCACTAGTAAATCTACCTCCTTTTAATTTTTCATTCAAACATGACGTTTCTGTAATGAGAAATTATGCCTACTTATAGAAAAATATGCTAAGTAGTCGTCGTCAGCTCATTATTATCCTTCCTCATTATGAGCCTTCCCTATGGATGGATAGGAAGAACGGGCCATACAACACCACGCGGGCCCAGTGCGGTGCGGTGGTTGTTAACGACTGCTAATGCAGCCGGGACAAACGGCTTTACGTGCCTTCCAAAACACGGAATGCTAAGTAGTAATTAAATATTTTATTACTACGCTAAGTATATAGTAATAAATTTTAATTGACGACTCTGATCGTGGTAAAGAAGTCTAGTCGAGTCTTAAAAGACACGATTGACCAAAGTCTGAAATTAATTTAAACCCCATTGCGAAATTGCTAACTTTTTTCGTAAACGTGATCGAATAGTGATTATACTCTATATCTATATATTAATACGTGAAGCAAAAATTTTGTACCCGTTTTTACGAAAATTGCGCGGACGGACGAGTATGAAATTTCGCACACTTACAGCCGGTTGCACCAAAATTTTCATTTTACGAATTCGTAAAAAGTAACGTAAAAAGTAAACGTATAATGTAAAACTTTGTTGTACCACGTTTTGCGATACGTTTTACGGTTACATTATACGGTTACTTTTTACGTAGCTCAAACCTTGCTCATAACGTAAAAGTATAAGATTTTGACAGTTCGTCCGTGTTTGCAATTGGTGTTGGAGGTTAGAAAACGCTCTATTTATTTAAAGAAACGTGCTCTGAGAGAATAAATCACGATAATGTCTTCCACAAGTTCTGACAGTGATAGTGAAATTATTCAATATATCACTCGCCGTCGTCGGAGAACAAATATTAGAGTAGACCAAATGCTCATTGAAGGTAGCGATTTTTGTGCCGCTATCGAATCAGCAAGACCACGGCACATTACATTTGCAGATGTATTGAACATGAAGTTCCATTTAATACTCCAAGATCAGTTTCAAATCTACAACTTAACTTTAATACCTACGAGGAGCTAGGTACTTCACAACGAAACGAAACACCATCATTACACCATCGCTAATGTATATGAAAACCCGAAATATACAAATAAACAATAACGACCTATCCCCAAAAAGCCCAATAAAGTACCTAACGTTATTGTAAGTAGATAGATATTTACTTTTCTTGCAGAATGTCATCTTCCAAAATAATCATCATCATCATCATCATCAGCTCATTTTATGTCCCCACTGCTGGGGCACGAGCCTTCCCTATGGAAAGATAGGGAGAACGGGCCATAAACCACCAGTGCGGATTGGTGGAAAAAATAATATTTTCCATTATTAAATACACTTTCATTACTATTTCAAAACTACAAACAATAATAAACAAACCATCAACGTCACGCTACTGACACTTATGACGCTAATTATCATGGCTTACTACATGTAAAATAAAAACTACCATGGTAGTAAAAAACTACTGAGGTAAAATGGTAAAATTAACGCTTCATTTGTGTAGCAAGTAATTTTACTGATACTTTTACTCGCATTTTGTTGGTGCAACGTACATTTACGAATTCGTGAAAGTGACGGAATAGTTTATGTAAAACGTGAAACTGAATTTGTAAATGTATATCAATTTTGGTGCAACCGGCGGTTATAGTTTATATAGAGAAAGTTATCCGAATGTTAATTTTTTTTTTTAAATTATGTATAAAAAATACATTAAATCAACGAAAACAACATTACACACACTACCATGTATTTGACACACACGTATTGTTTGTCTGCGGCCGACATCTGTCAATGTCAATCCAAACTCACATTCTATCTTTTTTAATTTTTCATTGCTTAGGATACAATCCGTGCAGCCTTAATAAAATTACGATCGACTTTCGACCATTGGGCGACCACTAGCACTTTAATCGCGTGATTCGTGACTCACACGTTAAAAACGTTAACGATACGCTGACAGTACCTATTTCTTATTCCCCAGGTGTTCCAGTGCTCCGGCGACGACATGAACCTCGTGCTGACCGGCGGCGTGACCCCCGCCACGTCGCCCAAAGTGCTGTCCCCCGGTACGTTGGTCCCCCAAGCGCCCGCGCCGCGTCTCCTCGCGCACCACATAGCGCACCAGAGCCTGCTCGCGCGCCAACACGAGAACCTCCTACTCGCCTCCCTACGCCCGTCTCCCCACTCGCATCTCCTACTCCCCCTGACCGTCCGCCAACCGCCCCCCGTCCAAATGCAACAATACCTCCCTCAACAGCAGATGCTACCCACGAAACGCACGTACGAACGCGCGTTCACACCTACCGACCCTACACCGGCCAAACGCCAATACACACTACCTCCCCACATGGCTCCGTCTCTTTCCCTCCCCATGTTTTCCTACGGGACATCTACACCCATCTTCTCGTACGCGAACACCAATCCAGTTCTGTCCAGTTATCCGAGCATCCAGGGCGGTATACCGACGGCTTTGCCAGCTGGCTACGGCACCGCACTGTCTGCCGCGCTACCAGCTTCCATGACCTCGCCGTTCCCCACTCTGTCAATGTTCCCGACGTACCCTTATTACCCGGGCGTGTAAATCTTAATTTTGGTTCGATGTCTAAACTAAAGTAAAACACGGTACCTGACATTTAGATTGACAATTCGATGTTTGAAAAAAAAATGCGAAGTCAAAAAGTAACAGGGTAAAAATAATGACAATAAGCTCAAAAAGTTAGAAACCGAAAGTGCCTTCCACGGTTTGTTTACACGAATTTAATTATTGGTCTAAATCATTTAATAATTAAGCACACGGCAGCTGTATCGGAACAGCTATTTGGACGGTTGTTTGTTTAATTTTTGACGACTTTACCTAATTATTGTTGAACTGTCTCCTTATTTTAATTTATTAAGTGAACCAGAGGTTGTTAATAATTAAAGACAAGTAGTTATATATTTAGATATACATATACGATATCGTATAACGTCGCGTGATCAGAAACAAGTTGTGATTATAAAAATGCAGACATTCCATTAGCTAAAAGACAAATAATGCCGATTTACCAAGGCTGAGTCCAAGTCTGAGAAAGTACTTACGTAAGTACTTTTGATATTGAAAGATTCATTAAAATAAGTACTTAATTTTTGTCTTTGTTGAGTACAATGCAATTTTGTGGTTAGTTTACATGACTTTTATTATATTTTTTTATTGAAGTTAAGCGTTTATTTAGTTGTTTGTTGATATTGCGTTTGCAAATGGAGTTAATTTTAGGAATTGATTTACGTTATTCGTAATCGCTTAGTGCAGCTTATTTTGTTTAGGTTATAGCATAGGTCGGCACCTTTCCCTCATTTACATCCTTCCCAGAGTCTTATTCAATCCATAATTGTCAATATTGTTCACAACCTAACTGTCTAGATGCATTTACCACATAGCTTAACGTCATCGTCAAATATACCTCACACCACATAGTATATAGCAATATATTTGGTATCAAAGCAACTGAAATGATTTTGGTGAAGTCTCCTTTCGCATAAATTAACGTATGATAACTTTGAAAATTTTGGACTCTTGTGCATCAAGAAATAAATAGAAATGTCAAAAGGAGACGTGGCCAATTTCGGGTGATTTGTGTAATAGATATCCTTAGAATATCTTAATAAGTTTAACGTCATTACATATATGGTCTTGCCATTGTCTCGATATTCACAATTATAGGTATGGGGCTTGAGTCACGAACACTCGGTGTAAAGGCTAATCTATGTTCTGTCATTTCTTAATTTATCAATTGTGTGACTTTGACAATCTAACTTTTTGACTAAATAAATTGTCAAAGGTACTCATTGACTTATTTATATTTTACTTTATAATAATGTGTCGATTAATGGCAATAAGAAAGTGTAATAATATAATTATGGTGTATCCGAACGGGTTGTGTTATGGAAAATGCATGCATCGTGGCCAGACAAGGGTGAGTGTAGCCATTTTGTGTTTTAAAAAAAGCGTTAGACACGTCGTATCCAGTTATAACTCTATGGGTTTAGCATGGACGCTTAAGTTTGCGACGTAAGGTTTATTTTTGCATGGCACTCGCGATTTACGGGTACTTACGCGATTTAGCTTACGTTTTCCAGAGCACAGCGCGCCCGAATACAGTGCCAACTTATACTTGCAAAACTGTATGTTATCGTCTCCAAATGTGTACACAAATAGCTTAACTATAGCACTACGGCTTGTACCTTGAATAACTTGATAACTGTTGTACTTACTAATCTAGAATGCAATCTAATATCATAGTGTACTATTTATGGAACATTGGATTCATACAAGACGTATACTAATGGATTTTGTTAATACTACGTTTCTTAACATTTTGATTGAATATGATTTTTTATCCATTACTTTCTATTTTATTTATTGCAAGTAAATCAAGTTATTTGATGCGCCGTAGTGCACAGTGGTCGGGGTAACCGGGGTACCCCCCAGTCATTAACACGCTTCTCTTCCAAGCTTCTTCTTCTATACTCCGAAGCCTTCTTCGCTTTATATCTCTTAATATAAACACGTGTCAAAAGTTGTGATATTTCAATGATTTCTGCGCATGTTTCTGGTCCTTTAGTGTTCGAATTATATGGTTAACTTAAAAATATATACATGGATATTAAATACTAACTTCCTTAAAACTGCCTAATTATATGAGTAGAAGACATAATTGGTATCTAAATGGCGATAAATTTCTAAAATCTTTTACAGTTTGACAAGTCTGTTAGTTGCCTAGTTCTATACTTTTACCCGTCAATATCAGTTGAGTAAAAAATAATTGCGAAAGTTAGGAGTGAACGTAATTGGAGATGAATATCTAATTCCCTATCATGATTTAAAGTAGAGCTGAAATATATTTCACAAATTTACTATTGCAATAAAATCGGTGAAGAATATACAATTTTTTTACGTCTTAAAAACTAATAGATTTTTGCATTTCCCAGAATTACATTGAAACATCTAATGAACTAACGTGTGTAGTGACTGGGGGGCGTGGTGTGAGGATTCCAATGAAAACTTATAACAGGCAAACTATAGCGAGGGCTCAGTAAATTTGTCGCATCTTCAATTTTACGAGGACATTTTTAAACATTCAAGATTAAAAATCTTATTTACAAGACTTTTCAATGAGATAAATTAAACATATTGAATTGGACAAAATTACTGATCCTTGCTTACAAAAGGGTGTCAACCAAAAGTGTTTTGAAGAGTTAAATATACTATTTAATAATAAGTTTATCATTCCGCGAATTTCGGTTCGGTTTATATTATGCTTTTAAATGTCTCCCTTTGTTAGATTCTTAATGAGTTTTTTTTATTAATATGTAGTTGGCTAATGATAGATTATTGCGTACTTTAAATAAATCGATAATCCAAGTTTTAGATCGTGATTATTGCGTTTTTACTGGTATGCGGTTGGTTGTGCTATTTTTCGTCCACAAAAGCTTGTTGTAGATCTATATTTTTTCTGAGGATTACTTGTGAAGGACTGGTTGATACTAACTCTCGATGGTTTGCCTTGCGCCTCTGAACTTTGTCCATTTATGTTTTACTAACACTTACTTCACATCTCTTATAAGGTGAATGGGTATCGATCAAAGACAACAATTATCTAATTGTTTAATTTTAGTTCAGTAATAACAGTAGTAGTAATAACTTTATATTATTCGTATAAATACAAAGAGTATATAGGACGTAGAAATCAAAATAGGTGTTACCAAGATGCATCAAATACATAGGAAGAAAGCTACGCAATACAAATACGACTAATGCACTTTTTTTGTTGTTTACCCAGGGGAAAATATGCTATCATATTCACGCGCTACTGCATTGAAGTAATGCCGTTTCGCGCGGATCCGGGGCTGGTCTTTTATAGGAAGACCGACCCGGTAACAACCCCTGGGGATGCGTTTAGCCTGAAGGGCTTTTAAGGCTATCGGATCGCTCACCTCTCGGAAGGCTGAGAGGCGATGAGTAGGTAGGATGGGGTTAGCCTGATGGGCTATAAATTTGGGAGGCGAGGGTGGCGTTACTCACTATGAGTACAAACAAATGCATAATTTATGAGCTCTCATAAGCGCTCAAAAGAATCTCTCTGACCACGAGGTCACGGGTAAACAGAACTGCGACTAGCCAATCCCAAAATTGTATATTTTCTCACTACAATACAAGTTACAGAGTTAGCTCAATTTTGGGTAAACATAAAAAGATCATGGTAAATACACAGATGGGAACATTGTTATTTGTCAATGCAATTATCAATTTTTGGTCTACATCATTCCGCCTCCACACCACCTGATTACTGCGCACATAATACATTCGATATAAAATGCAGTTACTAGGTTTTCAATTACGTCACACTTAAGGAACTTTAAAATATTTATAATTTATTTCAAATAACGGAACTTATACAAAATCATTGATTCATACGTATGATTTATCTATCAATATAAACTTGTTTAATTAATAAATTTGAATCATCAATGAGTAGAAACGACGTCGGCTTATTTAACTGTAAGTAGTTTAATATTATGAATGGTCGATGTATTTATGACTAATTGGTTATTATTTATCGTAAGTATTTCCTTACACACCGCAATCGTTACACTGACACAAATGTATATCACACTCCCCATTGTATTAGATCATTGTCCGTATGTATAGGTGAGGTGATGGCAATATATGTTGACATATTACTATGTTACACACTGGTTGATAACTTAGGTTGTCTAAGGTTGTATTCATTTGAGGTAAGACACTATCACTGAGGAGCTTGATGGCGCAGTGGTTAACGCGCCCGGTCTGAGATTGCTGATGTTAAGCAACTTTCGCAAAGGCCGGTCATCTGATGGGTGACCAAAAATTTTAATAACGAGCTCCTCCGTGCTTCGGAAGGCACGTATAGCCGTTAGTCCCGGCTGCATTAGCAGTGGTTAACAACCACCGCACTGCACTGGGCCCGCGTGGTGGTTTATGGCCCGCTCTCCCTATCCATCCATAGGGAAGGCTCGTGCCCCAGCAGTGAGGACATAGAATGAGCTGATGATGAAGTCTCCTTATTTTGTATATTAAACGTCCCTGACTACGTGGGTTGGATCTGTCTGAAATAACAACGCCATCTAGTTTAAAATTAGTTCAACAATGTTGTTACTAGGTTGAGCTGTTTTTACCTAATTCGCGTGATGGTAGAGGCTGACCAAAGCATTTTGCTGTAACGTTACATGTTCGATGCGAGCATTTGCATGGCCAGTACCATAAGCCGCTTGCCACTCGCTCCTCCTTGTTTTCGATCAGTCAGCAATGACGTATCAGCTCGTCGCGAATGGTACGATGATACGCTTCTGTCAGTCTCCACCATAATACAGAATTGAATGAATATGGCATGGGATTAAGGCGAAGGGTAAGGCACACTAGCGCCGCTAATGGATTTAATTTGTTAACTGCTAAACTGGATTTTTTTTTCAAACATTGCGGACCTTCCGACTCTAGACAAACATCTATTATTTAATAATTGTGCACTACTTTTAGGTTTGTTTTTGTATTCATTCGCTAACACCAACAGTGGCCATTGTTTGTGAATAAATGCGATAGCCCGTTTTGTGAATAAGCCACGCAACAAAAAGTAGTGCACAATTATTAAATAAATACTATGGATGCTTTCCTGTTGTCGGACGGTACGCAATGTTTAAAAATAGATCCGGTCCCTTAGTAATTATCAAATTATCAATGGTGGCGCTAGTGTGCCTTACCTTTCGCCCTAACATAGGCCAACGATTCGTATAAATGAAGTTTGATAGGCTTTATGTCAATCCTATACGATCAAATTCTATTCCATTTCTATTCAACTAGCGTTGTGCCACTTGTCTAGTGGGGCAGGGCCTCAATTTTAAAACGTGTTGGTACAAAAGTACACGACTGTGGACGCTTTAAAATAGCAGCCTACTCTGAGTAGGTATTTATATTTCCATATCCAGTTATATTTTACTGGATCTCATTATCTTCGTATTAAAATGCATAATCATAGACAGATAGAAGGGTCCAGCCAGAAAATCAAAAACAAAAAATATATTTTAAATTATTTATTTGCATATAACCTTATTTTACATTCATACATAAAAGGTGGACCTTTTGGGCACAACAACTATTAGGAGACATAGGTACTGTGTTATTTATTATTAATAAATGGGTATAAAACCGCCTTCACAAGGTAACAGGTAAAATAGCACAATCACCTGGCCCTATCCCATTTCCTAACCTAGCTTTATTAACTACAAGTCTAATACCATGTTGATATGAGCAGACATATAAGTTTTTTTTAATTCTGTGGGTGGATATGAAGGAACCGTCACTTATACGCACTTATAGTTTTGGGACCATACGCGACTTAGTATTTTTTACTACGATCACGTTAACAAATACGAGAATTGGGTAATACATACATTTTTAAGCAACTGTCAAAAAAGTTTTTTTTATTGAATCTGTGTGGGGTTGGCAAAAAAAATAGGTTAATGTTTTAAAGAACTGTCACGTGACGTCATTTATACGTTTTATGTTCTGGAATCAATTATTGTAGTTGTCAACTTCTCTGTTGGGAAAAATCGCAACTACCTTTTTTGTCACCAGAGGGCGTTGTTTCGTTGCCGTTCAAATTCTCGTTTTCGTTAACGTGATCGGATGGTGAATAGAACTCGCCCTAGACACTTCGAGTGCTAAAAAAGTTTTCTTCATAATTCGATCGCGTTAAGGCTAAGTAGGTACAATTTGTATGAGTTTGAGGCAGCGCCATCTTGTGAGAAACTTGTCAAACCGACTTTGCAGTACCCCCCCTACTGCGCTGCTTCAATTCCTTAAAATTGTAATTTACCTTGCACTAATGATACTCTTGAACTGTTTTGGTGTTAACTTTAAAAAACTGCTGCAGCCGCTCATTTATTGTGTCGTAACGCAATTGACATTATTAAAAGAATATTGTACGAAATAAATGCTACCGAAACAGTTCGAGACAGGTTTAAAAATTGAAATCATCATCAATTGGTTAGACCTCATGTAGCAGCCGTGTGCTGATTGCGAATGTGTTCACCATTCGAAGAGTTAAAGTAAACTGCAATTTGTATGGGATCGAAGCGATACCCAGAGACACACTTGTGAACGTACAAACTATAGATAACTTTAACTCTACAATACCTAGTGTGAGTTTTGTTTACTATCCGTATTCATCCGATTACGTTTACGAAAACAAAAATTTGTATGGCAAAATTTTAACTCTTCTCATATGTCGCCAGGAGGCGCTGCTTCATTGCCATACTAATTTTCGTTTTCGTTACCGTAATCGAATGTCAAATCAAACTCACACTAGGCACCCAGAGTGCATATTACGTGTCTTAGCTACCAGCCAAACACGTGAACGAAAATGAGAATTCGTGTTCGGCAAAATTGGGATTCACGTCGTTTGTCACTAGATGGCGCTGCTACAATGCCATACAAATTCTCGTTTTCGTTATCGTGATCGAATGGCAAACGAAACACGCATTAGGCACCTTGCACTCGGCATTCGGTTTCGGGCCTCGTCCCAGAGATTAATATCTGTTGTAGATTAATCTTGTTAACATAATAACGTCGTATATCTGATATGAAACGCTTACATGTCCCAAACTCTTCGTATTATGTACTGCAATGCATGTATACTTTAGGTGACAGAGTTATATAAATGAAATTTGTTGAACGGGAAATCCGGCGCTTAGTGTGATGTAGACATATATTTTTTGTGCTTTAGAGGAGAGAAATCATGGGTATATGGTGTTAACGCCCTATTTGCCGGGTAATATAGTAGATACACCAAGGTTAATCATCAGCATAACATGAGATGTAAGTATTATCTATCATTTGTTGGGATCACATGATATTTAAGATCTTTCTTATTTTTCTCTTAAATCGCATTTTATAATGTTGGGATTTCACATTTTCTTTAGGGATAATGTAAATTTGATCACTTAGCTAATCTTCTAATTATATTTTTATGCTTATCCTATAAATAAACAAATCCAATAGTTTTGGATAGACTGTTTTGTTAAAAAGTGCTTTATCTGATAAACCACCTAAATAGTGTTCATGATTGAATAAATCATAAAGCCATAGATAAAAAATATACTCAAAAGTGCTTCAGTGATTTGATAAAGTTGAAGAGTCATCGGCAACTTGATAATTTGTAAATATATTGAAATACTATTTTAAAAAAAGAGAAAATTAGAGGTCCCAACATCGGTGCTAAGTACTAGGGTACTAGGAGAGCATAAGTTTGGTAAAGTCCGCAGACAGCTTGGTTGGCGGCAGCGGCAGCGTGTGTAACAGTATTGGTGTAAGTTGCGCACTGCTTTGGTGGACTGTTAATGCGTTCTGAGACCCTGGTGAGTGTTCATCTTGTTTTTAATTTATAACTTACATAATACATTGTGTACGTCTTCTATCTGTAATATTTATGGTATATAAATACACCGGTATATTGTGAAAATGTTTAGCTGAAAACGTTGCCAGTAAAAAAATATATTGTTTCACAAATAAGCTAAAAATAATAATTGAAGGAAATTTTTTGCCGCGTAATATATCACTTAAGCATTTTCACGATTAATAAAGAATCACACACACACTTATTTGTATGGGAAATTTGCATAACACCATTAGATTTCTAGACGAAATATTTATTTTTGGCAAATTCTGTAGGTATTGTAAAAGTATATTAATAAATAACATTGTACCTAGTTACGATAATGTGAAAAATAACTTATTGGGCTAAGTACTTAGAAAATTAATAACAATTTTAGAAGTTGGTAATGTTAATTTAATAGCATCAGGTACTACGAGTAAATGTATATACCAGTTCACAACACTGACAAAAGTAAGAAGCATAAAACTTTTTGACTTTTAATAAATTAGGATCAGGATTATGGTTTTGACTGCTTACTTTTACTTGCAAGAAAGATAGCCTATTCAAAAGTTTAGTCAATTTCACCATTGACATTATTTTAGTACTATTTAACGATTATAAGCAACTGGTAAAATTAGACACAAATATTTTGTTATTAAATCAACTAAAGTACAGAGAAAACTGCCTTGTATCCAAAGATATTGTTACCTCAGCTAAGAATTAGACTCAACATTTTAAACTTTCACACCTACTAAGTTTCTATTAATTTGATGCTATTTACGTGGACTTGTTCTTACAGAAAGTTTACGTATATTTACTTTTCTTGAATTGTGACTAACACATTGCTCGCATGATTTGTATGTTTATGTCCATTCATATCGGGCGACTAAAATATTATATTTTCTTATATTACATGGGGACGATATAATTATTTAATATACATTATTGTATAATTATTTGTAAGAAAAGTATCTGTCACATTTAGTAGTTTTCTTTTAAACAAAAGTGGCAACACTTTCATTGCCGACAGCGCCACCTGCTTCTCGAGTTTTAAGCGAACCACTAACAAACACGAACAAAATAGACGTTGATTTACTTTTTAATAATAAGCAGGTACACAGAAACATGATGTTATTAAAAACATATTATGTTGTTATTATTAGTAACAACTTTTATGAGTATTTTACTACTTTTAGATGACACGTTGTGTTATTATTGTGCTTTCGCGTGATTTACTATTAACATTACATTAATTTGCATTTATAAAACCGTGTTGGCTTACATAAAAGTTTCACTCAATAATTATTAAGAATTTTTGTCGATCACCTAATTTTGTCGATTATCAATGTGCTTGTTAGGCAGCTTCTAAAATATTCGTCCTAAAAGGCCTGTTATCATGCCGCACTTAGAGACATCAATTACCATTGTAGTATTACCAAAGTATTTTGACGTCATTTTTGTATGCTATTTTCAATGCAAAATCTTAGGTGCTAGCTAATGTAATATTAACGTCTCTATATGCGGCATAAGTGCGGCAGCTAGAATAGCAGGCTTTAATTATTTTTGACTTCGCAAACTAAATTGCGTCAATTTCAATACTCTTTGCATTTTTACTTACCTAGTCAAAACTAGTTTAGTACAAAATATTTTGACGTTGATATAGGTATTTTACAATTAAATTCGGCCATTTAATTGAGTGAGGCGTTTTATAAATAGCCTATGGAATTGTGTAGTGTCTTACTGTCGTATTTACTGCAGGGCCGATGACATACTACTACCCGTCGATGGGGCCGACGCTCCCGCCGCCCCCACTCGTCTACTGGGGCTACCCCACCCCACCGGTGTCCCCAGCGCACTACTATCATCCCCCACATCACCCTCAGACTATGGTAAAGTATTTTTTATTAATTATTAATTATTTTAATAAGGACTAAGTCCTTAGATGTTAAGTAATTACTTCAAATAATTTTAAACGCAAATTTTGATGCGAACAAATTACAAAAACACAACTGTTGAAAAAAATTTCACAAGCAGGATTTGAACCTGCACCCTTCTGACATTCCGGGTCAGGTGCTCTTCCAATTGAGCTATCGTTGAGTTATCGAAATTTGTTCGCAACAAAATTTGCGTTTAAAATTATTTGAACATTTATAATTATATAAACTATTTTTATGAAAAAACCTTAAATTTTTATACGCTAGTTTTCAAGAAAAACGCCAAAAGACATTAAAAAGAAAAATAATGCACTTTCGGTAGTTTCAATTCATAGGAGCCGAAACAGAGAGGCCGCAATGCCTTCGCCGCTTACACGTGCCCCTAGTTTTATTCAAAAAAGCTGACAGAGAGGCCGCTCTTAAAAATATTACAATTTTTGGGTAAGGAAAAGTAAAAAAAAAAACTAGGCTGAATTTTGACCTTATATTTTATTCTGTAATTTTATTATATTTAGTAATTAGTTAGGTTCAATACATGGCATAGAAACAGCTGTTTTTATTTAGATGTGTAGGTATAAATGTATTATTATGTTAATATATTATTATTATAGGTAGTATTATAGTATTATAGGCCGTCTGTAATTAGAGTTTTATGTATCTAATAACTTTGTATTAATAGTTTGTATTTTTTCATGTAACTCTGTCGATGGTCCCTAAATAAATAAAAATTATTAATAATGAAACAAAAGTTTAGTAACCTTTTTTATTTCAGATACCGGAAGTCGTGTCTGTTGGAGGCGGATCACCCTTGCCTATCCCGCCTCCGACCGCCTGTCCTGACTGGCCGATTTATATCGTAAACTAGGACCAAAACCTGCTGACATAGTACATTATGTAGAACAGCATACTATAATATATATATAAAAAAATGTTGAATTGGCAAACCGTACTAGAGTTTATAAAAAATATTTTCATTAGAGCAATTAGATTAAAAATCTATTTACAAATAAACAGTAGCGATATATTAACGAAGATATATATTTGGTTATACAAAATATATTATAGATATATTATGGCTCAAAATCATAGTGATATTCAACAATATACCATAATGATGTATCATGATATTTTGGTTTAATGTTAAATGCTTTTTATATATTTATGTAACTACAAGTTGTTATAAATAAGTTATTAAAACGCGTCATCAACTTACTATATAAGTAGAAAATATATTACTTAGTTCTTTTTAAAATTCACTATATTATCGTTATGTTGATCTTTAAAACATTTAAAATGGCATTAAAATAATATAACAACGTTTTTATGTTTCATATTAGCTTTTATAGGTCTTGTTATTAAGTTAACACAATAAGATAAATAATTTATAATGTTAATTGTTAATAAAAATATGTAATACCTAACAAATCTTACAAAATTACGAAATAAGTATATTTTATATAATAATGTATGTGGTCTAATTTTATGCTTAATATGTGCATATGTAAAGACTTGCCCGCTTTGTGTTTCCAAGCTGACTATGTTTAAGTTTATAGGATGTATTATATATCTTACGTACAATCGACCACACAACAGACACATCAGCGTATAGTGTATTGATGCTACGTCTGAGATTCGGTTGGCTGTATGTATATTGCGTCAAAAAAAATAACATTTTAAATTCGTCATAAATTTAACATGAGTTTAGTTCCTTGCTATTGAGTCATCTCTGTCAGTTATTTATTTGATAATAATATTCCTTTTATCGATATATTATTAAAATCATAGAACCTTTTTAAAGTTAATATATTTGAATGGCAGATTATCGGCTGGCCGATCTGTTGTTTTTATTGATCTACATTAAGGCGTTTATTTAAAAAAGAAATTGTTCTACAATTAAAAAAGGTAGCGTTAATTTTTTTTCTTAAAATTCGGCCTAACGAGTAAAAACATATAATTAAAATCATCAAGTACAAGTGAGAATATAAATATATAAATGTATGTTAATAAGCAATACGACACAAAAAAAATATAATACAATGATGTCTAAAAAATACGACCTAAGAACTTATTAAATTAATAATAAAAAGTATCGCATCCTAAAGCGTCGTAAAAAATCGTAACCTTACGCATAGATGGTCGCGTTAAATGCGAAAAATCGTATTTCAATCAATCCCTGTAGTGTCGTTATTATTATAATACTGACGTGAACCTAAGCCTAACACAAGCGCAATACCTTTCTGGATTGGTCTCCAAGATTATTATTGATGTGTTGAAAAAGTACATTCATATTAATCTTAATACAAAAATGTAATAAGTCTCTGGGTGCGGTACTACATTAACGAACTAGTTTTCTTTTTAAATAAACGCTCTACAATAATATTGTAATAAAAAAATACCTACTGTTGATGTGATGAATCTCTCGACTCGCACATAATTGTGTCTACGTTTTTAATACTATATCAATGTTCACTACATATAATATACAACGAATCGACAACACAGTGATATGTAGAGGTGCTGTTTGTTAATTAATTTTGTAGAAATTGAACCAAATATTATAAATGTTGAATTAAATATGATCTACGTTTATCGGTTAGACTAGTTACATGGTGTTGAGTGATAGAACTATTCACCATTCGATAACGTTAACGATAACGAGAATTCGTATGGCATTTAAACAGCGCCATCTGTTGACAAACGACGTGATTTGCAATTTTGCAGCGCCACCTGGTGTCAAACGAGGTGAGCTACCATTATGTCAATTTGCCATTAAAATTCCGTTTTGGTTAACGTGAGCGAAGAGTAAATACAACTCGCACTCAGCATTAAGTTGTGTAGCTGTAAGAACGCTCAATTAGTATAATAACATAGGAATAGTGCGCAGTGAAGCGACATACACAATTATATGCCATAATTTAAGGATAGGAGAGCGCTTTTCAACAATGTCACGGTGAAGGTAAAATAAGGATCTTACTTTGTATTCGTTTATATTATTGTGATATAAAGCTGTATGTCTCCCAAATAAAAATAAAATCTATAGCCCTCGGTGAACTACTAGATGTGTGGAAAGAAGAGATATATCGTATAAGCGGAGAATGGTTAAATAAAGATGTCATTTAATTACCTTTACTGTGACGTTAAAAGAAGAATATACTTATAGATTGGGCACTATTTAAAATATATAAGAAAACCTATAAGATAAGAGAGAAAATATATAAGAAATATATTCCTAAAGGCCAGTACAGACAAGAAACAAGACTGGACTTCAAGTCCGCATCTAATTCTAAGCGATTATAATATATTTGTCGGACAGGAGTTTACCGAAGACTTCGTCTGCGCTGGCCTATAATGTGTTTTTGTTAAAGAACCATTTGATTTCGCTTTTTGTTTAAATTTAAACCCTTTGACTGGTACAGAGTGTTTTTTTTTAAGTTATCTCAATTGAATTTAGTTATTCAATATATATTGGCATCTACAGGGTCTTTGGCGCATGTAACGACACAATTTAATTGGGAGATGATACTTAAAACATGGGTATGTTTGAAAACTAGCAAATTCATCATCATCATCATCATCATCGGCCTAGCAAACTAGCAAATTACCCCCAAAAAATTCTGCCAGTTTATCCAAACACCCTGTATATTGTGATAGAAAGCTAAAGGGTTGAATTATTCACTTAGCTCAAATGGAATCACCTGTATTGCTCAAGTGCTCATTAGTTAAATACAATTGCTCATTTTAATTTGCTTAGAACATAATTTAATTACGATAAGGGCTCAAGCCAAGTTTAACTATTGTATGTGTTTTTTTTTTAATAACGATATGACAAGGAGGTTTTATTTAAATCATAATTTGAATCTTCTTTTCTCTGCAATGTTTCTTGCCTTAAAAATGGCCAGTGTTAGTCGGAGTTAAATTTGGCTTGATCTTCTAATTAGCAAGTACTATGAGTGTTAACTTAAATATTGTCTCGAAGATTTAATTTATTAGGAAGTTAAATTTTATTTTACCTAGTAAGTTTAGTATTCATCATCACCGAAACTAATTTGTATTAAGATATTGAGAATGCTCGGCGCGTTTTATACACAATTCCATCACGTTAACGAAAACGTGAATTTGTATGGTACTATTAAAGCAGCGCCTCCTGGTGACAAACGAGGGGAGTTAAAATTTGCCATCTGTCATTATAAATTCTCGTTTTCGTTAACATGGACGAATGGTGAAGCAATCAGAATGAGAGGTTAATATCACACTTTACTACTTACAGACAACAATGTTGAACCATTTTGAATCATTAGTTTAATAAGTTTTAAATCACAATGTGCTCCGTGGCATATACAGGAAATACCTATTTTAAATAGCTTTACTTACATTATTGGTCTGATTAAAAATTAGTACCTCAAACTTGATACATTTACATTTATATTACAATAGAGTTATTTGACTACAATGAAAATATAGATCAAACTGTTGTTAACTTAACAGTAAACATTTTTTTAAACCAATTTATCCAGCACATAATTTTAAAATAAGTATAATTTTTATGAAAAATCATTTCTATAGTAATTAAATTTTTATGATTGAACACGTGATCGAAAACGCACGGGATTGGTCACGTGATGTCGTGACATCATTTGCTTGATGTCACTCGAAGTATTGTACGGTGTGTGATTTGACAGCTAACAGTTTGTTTACATGCAACATGACGTCACGACATCACGTGACCTGCATGCATCGTTTTGGTAGGTATTCTGTGGTTTTGGCGGCTATTTTATTAATTTGAATTTTAATGACGATTTTCATAAAAAATAAAGAAATTCACAACGAATTAATCAAATTACAAATATATTATGCTATAATGAACCATTGGACATATTTTTATAAAACCTGTCAAATACCCTATAATATTAATTCACAATATCAACAAGATAATTCTGTAAATTTTTACTCCTTGGGTGTACAACATCTATTTCTGAATGATAAAATTAACGTGACTTCAAAAGCTGTGACTTCTGAGATTTGGATTTATTATAGCTTGTTTGAAATGGCTTAACTTCTTCTGCAGATTACTATAACTAACGTAAACGTAATATGGTATGTCTTCTATCAAGTTTGTAGTAATTTTTGATCAGATTTCGTTTTTATTATGTCAGATGTACACTTTAGGGCGAGACATGGCGAGCTCACTGTACCCTTTGAGGATGTTTGATCACTACGGATTAAGGAACCTTTAGTGCTCGCCGTCCGGAAAGGCCATTGGAAGCCAACAGCAATTTCTATCCAAAAAAATAGATGATTGCAAAAGTTAATCGAAGTGTAGAAGCAAACGATTAGCATCGATTTACACCTACATTTATATGAAACAAAATATTCTATGCATTATTTACAAATTAATTATAAAGATAAATATCGTTCAAAGATTTGTTGACAAAAATAAGTTACCAGTGACCTTGGTTATGAGAAAAAAGGAGCAATCGTAATTGATATCATAGCGTGAGAAATAGTCACCGGTTCAAAAATAGCCCCCCTGTCCCAGCCCAAGAGTGTATCACCGGCATTATAACAACTTATTTTTATGTTAGTGTTTAGGTACATATTGTATATTTTATCGGCGTAATAGTTAATAATAACTAGTATAACAGCACAACAAAATCGAAATGTCTTCCAATTGTGTAATATAAAAATTACGTGTTATAATAATTATTACTATTTATTTAAGTTTTGTCACAAATCGTTGCGATCGATATTAGAGAAATTTTATTGATACTAGAGTTGAACGCTTAATTTATTAAGTTTTTTCTTTTTAAATCGAAAAGATATTTGTGTATTAGTTATTAATTGTTTAACTATAGTGAATAATAGTTTAATTAAGAGTGAGGAGTTAACGCGGAATCGTGTTGTTTTTCTTGTGTTAATATGATATTATTGTTTAAGTATTGAAACCATGACATGAACACCGCAGTAGCAGTGTTCATTAAGCACAAAATTAAGCCGATGCTCAGCAAGGTTTACTTACTAGTAGAAAATACTTTGTGATCATAACGTGTCTCGTCTTGCCTAAAAATCAAACAAACATAATGAAATGCCCTAGGGGTATTGTCACCAGTGTTTGACAATTAAAGTCCAGTTTTCGTCGCCAAAAAATAACATAGATTTTGACATGACAGCTAGGTAGCATATGGTCTATTTTAAATTGTTACTAAAGACTAAAATCAGTTGCACCCTAGGAAAAAAAACGATCTCTGGTTCCTGTCGAACACTGCCATTACGAGTAGCCTACTTAACATCTCTCGATTAGCGAGCGAGCGCTCGCGATTTCGTCAGCGACAACAAGCATATCCCGTAATCCCGGGAGATTCGAAAAATACCGGTTTATCTCTTTCCTATGAAGTAATGAAAATCCTTTCTACTAAAAAAAGTTTCTACTTTTCAGTGGATTTTTTTTACATCGTATAAATGTATAAATACAGATATTAAAACCTTTTTTGTTTCCTGTTAACTGTCAAGCTCTATGTATTTCACATAGGCATAGACAATTTCATTTACAATATCCTTATTGACTTGCAAGGATTAGAGCTTGGAAATTAGTATGAGATGTCTTGTATCTGACAATATATCGCCGATGATATCCTATATGATCAACTTATATTTTAAGAACAGCGTTGCAGCGAAAACCATGCTCAATTTGTATAAGACTACACGGCCACAATACAATGTTGATTAAAGTGATATTAATATGTTTTTTGTTATTTTTTATATTTGATATAAAATTTGTTTTTCGATAGAAATTTATGTGTAAAACTTTAAAAAAATATGCTATAACTAAGTATACCTATTATGTTTTCCAGTGTTAATAAATTGAGAAGTGATCTTTATAGAAATTGTTACCTACATTCTATTGTATGTTGTTTCTTCATAGGTCTGTTGATCTAGAATAGAATGATAATTATATATTTTAGAATATAATATTATTATTATATAATGTAGTGTTAGTCACTTAGAATGTGCAATTTTAGTATTTAGACGAGTTCCGATTTTTAATGCCAAAACATTTTTGGTTTCATATCATACAAAGTAGTGAATGACTAAATAAATATTAGATTATTAATATTGTACTTTTATTTTCAATGCCTTTACATACATAATCGGCTGTTATAGGATTAAATAATACCTTTATGATATAAACGAAAAAAACTGTTTAAAAAAAACTTTGCAGAACATACTTAGGGAATAGATCTCGGTGGTTTAGTGGTTATTCGGTCCCGGGTTCGATTCCCGGAATCGGTATATATTGCTCGGCTAGGTTGACGGTATTACATGTTATATGTCTGCCTAGGTAACACTACCTTGTATTCTACCAAAAAAATATTTATACGATTCAATTTAATTAAATGGAAAATTACAAATCGCACCATTTTATTTGAATTAGTGTATTTTTTAATTTTTTATTAACTTACAAGGTTATTTCTGTGTTCTATTGAGCCTATAAAGTTTCTTTAGAATAAGCTTTTGATTTGAAAGACATTAACTTAAAAAAGTTTCTATGGAAATAACGTTATGTGCAGGCACATCCATACATCAGGGTGCCAAGTGCGAGTTTCATTTGCCATTCGTTAACGTTTACGTAAACGAGAATTTGTATGGCAAAATGTTAACTCTTCTCGTATACCGCCAGGAGGCGCTGCTTCAATGCCATACTGATTTTCGTTTTTGTAAACGTATTCGAATGAATACGAATAGTAAACAAAACTCACACAGGCACCCAATCTACCACAAACAGTAAAATTT
The DNA here is from genome assembly GCA_963082485.1 of Eudonia mercurella. Lineage (NCBI taxonomy): Eukaryota > Metazoa > Arthropoda > Insecta > Lepidoptera > Crambidae > Eudonia > Eudonia mercurella. The sequence goes on from OY720043.1 coordinate 9,661,437, forward strand.
CTCAATAGACTTTAAACTTGTACGTTTATGGAACATGATATAATGAAGAAATTTGACAGCTTTGGATGGGTTGATGTGCAGGCGTCTGTACAGTCAGCTTCAAAATTATCTGAGCGTTCAAACACACCAAAAATATCTAAACATTTGACAAAAATCAACCTTACCTCGAGACGTAGAAATTCATTTTTACTTTATTTTTACTATTTTTACTATATCTTTCAATGTACAGTTGAGTCCAATAATATACAAGCACTTTCGTGCTTTGTCAAAGCAAATTCTGTTAACTTATATGGCAAATTCATTTTTACTATATCTTTCACGTTTTTGTCAAACGTTCAGATATTTTTGGTAGGTTTGAACGCTCAGATTATTTTGAAGCTGACTGTACACTGTACAGTTGAGTCCAATAATATACAAGCACTTTCGTGCTTTGTCAAAGTAACTTCTGTTAACTTATTATTTGGCAACTATTACCTAATACAATCAATACAATAGATCGACAGGGATGCATATGTTTAGATATTACTCGATTGTATATTAAGAACTATACAAAGAATAAGCTTCGAATAGTTGTTTTATATTTCACGTTTGAGTAAAAACTCTAACGTGAAATGAAGTTTACATGATTGTTTATTTAAAACTTCAATTCTAAGACTGATTCGGAAAACAAAAACAAACACAATTTAATAATTTCGATTTTTATTTGTTACGTCACCACAATTAGTATGACACAATACAGGATGGAAACCTTAATTTACAATAAAACTAACAAATTCATCATTACAATCTTAGGCGATACCGCGTTCATACGCGAATATAAATCATAAGTATTGCGTTCAAACTGTACATAATACACTACAAATTGTAGGGCACTTCTAACGCTCGCTGTTACAGTTACAGTCTGTAACACATGAAATACGTAAGGACACAGCAATGAACGACGATCAAGACTGATCTACGAGCCACCGACGCGTAACGCTGCATTATTCACTAACCTGTTTTTATTTTAATATTAACGCGAATTAAACTTAGACCTTGTTTCAAGCTAAAAATTTGTATTGAATAGGAGTTAACAGCTTTGTATAAAATTGAAGTGGACAACCTTGTATAGAACTGGAGTGGTCAAGTTTGTATGGAACTTGAGAGGTCAACTTCGTATTGAACTAGAGTGGTCAACATTGTATGGAACACGAGAAGATAACTTTGTATAGAACAAGAGTGGACAACTTTGTATGGATCTGGCGTGGACTCTCGTTCGAGTGCAATTATTCCATTACATTTGGAACCAACAAACTTGCTGTAACTTTAAATTAGATTAATTACAATCATACGGCCATGCCATTATGTTATATATTGAGATTATTCTGGTGTTCGTTTAAGATATGCAAAAACTACTGAGCCCATATCGCCAACTTTTATGTGAAAGATGACACCAAACAAGCAAATAAAAGCTAAATGTTGACTTGTCCACATAATTGCTTTTCGTTTCAAATAGCAACTATTTAATTTAACAAAATATTTAACATCAAGTCATATTTGTATGTATTTTCTTTCGTCTTGTCATTATTTCAAGTATAGGAAATTACTCTGCAACCGGTCTGAATGAAACTATTTTTTAAATCAGTTACGCGTCGGTGTCACTGACGGCCGTTACAACTGGTATCCAAATGGTCGTGTGATCCATATAATAATAAAAAAAATATACGTTACAAGCCAAACAAGTAAAATTGTTCGATTTTTGTTAAAGCAAATTTCGGATGTCGTATGCTAATCACTAAAATCTTACACGTTAATTTTTAATCACTCGTCTTCATACAAAAAATGCATACGTATCTTTATTTGTATATTTTATAGGATAACTTGAGTACTTGAAAAAAGTTTACAATAAGGTAGAACTTGAATATAGTCGATATAAGAACTCAAGCGTCGACGCTTAATACAATTAAAATTCTATTGTGTCTGGGTATTCGAATACCCACCTGCTGCACCTCGCTCGACGCTCAAGGTGATAGTCAACTTTTAAAAAAGCTTATTTAATTAAAAACATTTTTCATTTTGTAAAAAAAATCAATTTTGTGGCAAGTGGATAAATATATAATTTTAGTGATCACTTTCCCCCAGATATATATATTTAAAAAATTTAAACTCCTTCCTTCAAATGGGTTCGATCAAGTATAGAACTTGATCAAAACTATTCATTAAATCATTCTACTTTAGATTTAAAAAAACAGCCTTAAATAATAAGTACCATTTCAATTACACAATTATTTATTACTACATTAATTTCCATGAAGACGAGTAACCACACGCCCGCGTCGACGGTATGTACATGACTACTAACTAAATAATTAAACCAAAGCAAACGGTGTAAACCCACACGCTAGTCCATCACAACCTGCTCGACTGATCACAGCTTCTTACCACAATGTTACGTATGACTTATCAAATACATTTCACCCAGATTCCTAAAGTCCAGTCACGAGCACGTGCGTTTAGCGACGTGGCGACCGGTTTCTAGTTCATTGCGCGTTATACTACGACAGTCAAAGTCAACGGTGATAGAAAGAACGCAATGTACAGAAAAACGCTTGCCACATCGCAAGACGCCTGTGGTCGTGGCCGACCGGTTAAGGTAGTGGTTGCCGATACAATACAATTTGCCTTATACAACTTTTGTTTGCCATTCGATCTCATGATTTTTTTACAAGAATTCATATCATCGCCTCGCCTACTGGTGACAGATGAGGCAATAAAATGTTGTCAAACAAATTCTCGTTTTCTTTAACGTAATCGAATGGCAAAAAATCGCTCTAGGCACCCAGTTCATTTAATGTAACCATTGAAAAATCATTTCTTTCACGTTTTACAAAGTTGAGATTAGAAAAAGATTTTTTTTCATACAAAGCGTAATATATTTCGGAACACTATTTTTAGGCAGACATTTTTTTATGCAGTATGTATATTATAAATATATGTAATAATAATGTGACGTACGCAACTTTACATATATTTTTTTGTCATCGGAAACCACAACCAAAATAAAAAGTAAAAAGATATGTAGCGTTAACAACAAAGTAATCACGTCTTAGTATTTCTAAAAAGAAACATTCGGGTAGAACATCACCAATGCGTGACACAAATATCAATAAAGAATCAAAGATTCATCTGTTAAATTAATAGAGCGTCAATGATAAATAAAACGATGATACAATTTACAATTATTGTGCGTAATTAAAAAAATATAGCGATCAATAGAATCTGGCAAATTTACACATCTACCAATGCAAAAAAATGTAAATAGATCAAGAAATATTTCTAATTTTCAAAACATATTATGGAATGCTGCATTATGTATGACAGTAAGCATATAAATTTCGGATTAGTATAAAAATAAAAATGATTTTAATATGTTAAGTTATTTTAACAATGTCTCACATTGATATACATATAGGTAGAACCACTAAGTTATTAATCCTAGTGTACTTATAATTATATTGAAACTCCATAGTAGCACGGGATTACTAAATGCAGTGAAGCATAGAGATTTAACGGCATTAGTTTATCGAACCGGCATTGAGCATAGATAATGTAAAAAATACTATTTTCCTGTATTAAAAAAGAAACAAAAATAAAACCTAAATAAAATAAGAAGTTTTTTCGTCCTAATATGGTAACACTCGAACAATACATTTTTAAAATGGCAATCTGAAACTAACACATTTAAATACAACATCATAAAAAATGTATACTGTATCCCTTCGTTCGAAGGTAAATTAAGTGTTCATGTAAAGCATAAAATTAAAAATAATCACTATATAAAGTACATTATGACTTAGCACCTGTAATTAATGTAATAAAATAATATCAATAATAAAAATTACAAAATTACTTGCGTAAGATGCATTCTCCATAGAAAGTGTTGCCAATGCCTTCATGGCAGTTTAAATAAGTCCAGGCTGTAATTTCTAACACGCATGTTGACCTATTTGGATTGTACTCTTGTTATCTAGAACTTAGGACGTATGGTCAATGGGTGAAAATTAGCAAATGGGAGATAGCCACAAAAAAATGTGACGGTCCTTTTTTTTTTTTTTTTGGAGAGTTTGCTGATTGCCTCAGACGGCATTTTCAACTTCACCGGGCTTTTTTGGGGGCGGCGAGGAACGTAAAGGGTCCCTCAAGCCTTGTGAAACGAATCACCTTCGGAGGTTTTCTAGAGGGAACGGCATAACAGCATAGCACTAGTGCGCTTCCCCGTGCCCTACTAGATTCTCTGAAGGGTTCGGATCGGATCGGGGAGCAGAACCACCCGAGGGCGCCTCTAAAGGCTCGGACCTCGGCTCGGGTAGACCGGGCCGTGGAGGAGGAGAGAAGCGCCCAGGTTCATGTCTGTACCTGGTATAGAGCGCGTGTGAACCGGTTCTTCGTACCCTTGTTCTACGAGTACGGTGTCTTTGACCTAAGCGAGTGTGCATGTTTAGTGTATTCTGTAAATGTGTAGTGACATTTAGAGGATCGGGCAGGGGGTGACGGTCCGTGCACCAAACACCTTACCCTGTATAGAATGATGTAGGTAGCCTTACTAACACTGACATTGGAGAAAACGCCTTATGCACGAGTGTGCCGGTTCGCAGGAGGTAATATTGTATTGCGATGTCACGATTCTTAATAGATATTTCGCTTTGATCCACTGTACCGATCTATTTAATCTTTATGCAAAAAAACAATTGAAGTGTAGACTAAACAAATGAGAATGCCACCTATAACTTGTATTGGTCATTAGTTTTCAATTCAATGTCAAACTGAATAAGGTTCAAATTAAGGTGGCATCTATCACCACCAGAGAAAATGTTAAGTAAGACTTCCGAACTAAATAAATATAAGATATGTATCAATGTATTTGACACTATATACTTATATGGGTATTATAGGCATACTTTAATTACCAGACTTTACCGACGTTTCGAACCGGCCGGAATTAGGGGCTGATTGATATCTATTAAAAATCATCACATCGCGTTTATGTCGAAGTTCCTAAGCAAGCACCGGTAGAGGTAGAAATAACGCTATAAACACGCCTGCAATATTGAGAAATACGAGTACAGCCTGCTCGCATCGCGCTACTAGTGCACTAGTACAAATTAAGAAGCTGCGCAGACGAAGATCAGTCCTCTGCGTACTTTTTTATACCGTCAAAATAGAACTGCTTTGCAATTCGCAAAAAAAAGACAATTATTATATTATGATAAATATTTAGATGATATATTGTTTTGAAGTACATAGTTTTAAAAATTCTACCATAGTATGATTTATCATAATATAAGTAATTCTAATTTTTTACATTTTTGTTGATGAATATAATGTTTTTATAACCTAATTATGAAATGTAAGTATTAGGTCTCATTATAAATTTTAAAAATTTGTGTAGATGCCTTTCTGCGAAAGTGATATTGAGCGGAAATTACAAATTTTTTCGTTGTTATTTTGCGAAGGTGACTTTCTGCGTCAAAACCGCTCTATTTTTTTATCAAAAATACCCAGATTACTGTCTGCGTTGGCCTTACATGAATAATAAGTTAGGCATCTATCACGTTCGTGATAGTTTTATGCATCGTAATCTGGGTGCCTAGTGTGAGTTGCATTTGACATTCGATCACGTTAACGAAAACGAAAATTAGTATGGCATTGCCTTTAGCAATCAATAAGCAGCGCCTCCTGGTGACAAACACTCGTTTGTGCAGGTAGTGAATACATTAAATGCGTACCCGACCCTACTACCACTATTACTCTAGTGGTAGTAGGGTCGGGTAGGCATTTAATTTACTCACTATATTTTATAATTATTCAGCTTAAGTACTTAAAAATAAAAAATAAAACGAGTAGAGTTAAATTTTGCCATACAAATTTTCGTTTACGTAAACGTAATCGAATGAATGCGAAGTGAAAACTCACACTAATGTAAGTGGCTAGGCAGTAGGCACTTTGACCTTTACAGCAGTAACGCGACACTAACAAGCTGTTTTACAGAAACACTCGAGACGTAGTACTGACTGACTATTACAATAAAAATAAATTAAAATATACGTATTGATAATTTTACATGTTCAATCATTGAATAATTAATTTCGGAGTTAAAAGATAATAAAAAGTCACAGGTATAAGAGTACATTGAAGGCTTTTAATCATTGTGTGAAAGAGGTCTTATATAGTACCATATCGTTCATATCATGTACAATTATATTCGTTAGTCCTATTATTAATAATTCTTGGTTGTTGCGTCTTAGCTTAGCATAGAACAATATGTTTTTACTTTTTTCTAGAGTTTCGTACTCTTCATGTTTCTGAATTATTTTTAGCAGTCATCACCAGTGATCGGAGTAGGTATTTTGGTTCATTGACCGTAAACGTTGATGTTAATATGGACATTCCGCGAGATTCTAACTGAAACTTTTTTTTATAAACATGATAAAAAAGGCTTGTCTTACGTATTGGCAGTGGGCACAGCTTTTGGAAACCAAAGAATACAATAGCGGGCTCCGCCGCTAGAAGAACGCACTTGTTTTTGTCTCTTTCTACAGCATTCAAATTGTTTATCGACATTATTTCGGGAATGTCCATATTAATACAACGTATCGCAAGTACAAAAATTGCTCTACCTACTCCGATCACTGGTCATCACAGACCTATATTAACATAGATCACGCAAGTACACCTACTTCAAATGTTTCGAGTGAGCCCATCTGTGCTCACCTGACCGCTGCTTATATTCAGTCCGCGATCGAACTTTACCCAGGGACTTTACCTGTCAAAAATACGAAAAATGCCTCATTGTTCTGTTAACAATTGTAAAAACACTTCATCTGTAAGTAGCCAATAAGTAGAACACAATGCCTTCCGCCGGAAAGTAATTTTACGATACAAATATTCGTAATAAATTTTAAAATTATTTATTTTGATTTTATGACAGTTTAAGAAAATCTAGAGTATGTCGCATAGTTTGGCATACATTGCAGCTTTACTTAGCTCTATACATGGTAGTGTATTGTGTAAACGGGCAATGAATATCAAACTATCGTTTCATACGTACTTCGCGTCAGTTACGAGGCACAGTCGCATTTCTGTCAAATTTTCTAATTAGTGCCGTTTACTCTATAAAACGTCTATTCGATTCTAATCGCTTACGAAATTATGATGATTGGGAAGAAATTATATTTTGAAAGTAAATTCAAAATCTCTAAGAGAGGGCTTTCTTAAAGCTATTCCACAAAATGATATCCAAAAATTGTAGCGACTTTTTTTACACACCAATGCAGTTTAATTATTTAGGTAAAAAAATCGAAATAAAAATAAAACTGTTTTATTTCCGCAAGAAATATACTTTTAAAATCGGGAAGTTATTTTGGCATCGACATTATAATTTGTCGGTCGTTGGCCTAATGGCGGTTTGGTGATTATTTCCTAATGCCGTATACATTTTCGCTAAACACGTTGTTTACACAGAAATGTCTGTAATTGCTGGGGTGCAATTTTTAATCTCACTGGTGATCTCGAATTATAAGTAAAATGAAATACATTATGATATATCATAATTTTTTCATTATATACAATTTGATTACTAAGATCATACCGTTCAAGAATTTTCGGTGTCAAAGATAAGTTACCAGTGACCATGAATAAGAGAAAAAGGAGCACTCGTACTTATTGATATCATAGCGTGAGAGTTGGTCACCGGTTCAAAAATCAACCGCTGGTCTTTCTTTTTATTGATCGACCTGACGGCATATGCGCTGCAAGATTCTAGGTAGCGTTTCCATTCAACAATTCGTTCAATCACCAAACATAAATTGTGCTATTGATTATTTCTTAATAAAACGTGATAATTTATATTTGCTTTGCTTTCGTTATAAATCGATGAACGAATTTATGTATTAAAATCGTTCGCAACGCGGCATTTTTAAATCGATTTGGCGCGTAAAGTGGTTTTCATCACTAAGGGTATGTTCCGATATACACTGCGAGCACTGTCCAGTGCTCTTACTGGTGAGAAATTTGTTCCGTTATGGACTGACAGTATACTGCCGCAGTATCCTAGGGAAATATATGACGTCATAAATCGTCGCCATATTTGTACTGTAAGCACTGGCATTTTCGAGGTAAGATGCTTTCAGTGCTTTGATCACGTGATCAACAGCGTCCAGAAATGACATGGATGACAGCATGGATGACAGTATACTGGACTGCGTTCCGTTTTAACAGTAACCAGTATAGCTAACTAGGAACGGCTTCGCAGTATACTAAATTGACGTCACACCTTACAGTGCTCGCAGTGCATATCGGAACATACTGTAAATAGTGCATGTCAAAACATTTATGTCAAAAAAATGTGGCTCGTTTGTTTTCATAAAAATCGTGACACATGTCTATCTAGATCTAGATATTTGGTCTGAGCTAGTCATCAACTATCTATTATCGCACATTTGGGATGTTAAAATTATAAGTTTATGAATGTTATTTTGTTCGTAACTTAATGGTGCCAGTCTCTCATTTTCATAATTAACTTTACGTAATATCAAATAACATATTTATAAATATAATCTGTGTCAAATAATAATAGTATGTATGACACAAAACGTATGAAATTTTACATAAATCAGGCTTTTTTGGTATCCTTGACGCAACAACCAATAACCCAAAAAAATATCGTCAGCGCTCTCTTTAACGCGACGCGATCTATAATCTCATTTACGCGATTTTTTTTACATGACAAGACCTATAAAAACGATCAAGAACACTTTCAAAAAAGAGTCTTCCAAAGAACCAATACCTCAAGAATCTATTCACACATTTCTCTTTTGCCGAATTTAAAAACACTTAACGCTAATTTTAAAATACACCATAGTCAAAACATATCACGTATCAGACTTATCTAAAGCAAAGTTACAGCATCAAAAAATAATGTACACAAGGCTGCATATCAGGACAACCTTATTGTCAAATTTCCTTAATAGACTTTAAACTTTATGTCAATGGCATATGGTTGAAAATTTATTGAGGAAATTTCAGATTTTAATACTCTGTGCAGGCACAGTCAGCGACAAAGTGATTAGAGCGTTCAAGTCTACCAAACTATCTGACCAATTTGACTAAAATCTTTTGTCAATGACAGTCGGGCACAAATTTGATTGAATCTGAAAATAAATGAAAGTGCACCTTAACGTCTTGTTGTAAGGTTCATTTTTGTTAAATTCACATAATTTTATACGTTTAAACGCTCAGATCACTCTGTATCTAATACAGTATCAAAGTCAGTCCGTACTTAGTCTCGGCTCTAATCTATGGCAACGACTTACATGAACCCAGTGTACACCTATCTTACGTATGACAAGAAACACCGACCGCACGTTGTACGTCGACAGACATAACTCCATCTTGCTGTACAACTGTTTACAATCTGAAATCAGAGACATTTTTAATAAAAAAATTGTCAGGTAAGGGTCATACGTCCCGCCGCAGTAACACCTTGCTACGTCGGCTACCTTTTTTATGCCTAAAGGAGGCAACCAAGGGGTCTCCACGGAATATCAGCGTTGTGGTGATTTGTTCACTGCAACAAATGCTGAGTGGAGTCCCTTTAGGACTCATTTTTCAATTATCTTATTTTTTGTTTTGTTGTGCATAAGTTTGTACTGTGTGCTCTAATAAATATATTTCATTTCATTTCATTTCAATACAATGGATATGGTACCCTTCACAGCGAAACACAGCAATATTAAAGGCTTTGTTAAACAGCAGGTGGCAGATATAAAGATGTGAAAAGAAGAAAGGGTGGCTTGTTCTTGGAGGTAGATGGATAAAATAATATTTATTTATGTCATTAATTCAATACTTGACTTTATTTTGTGTTTGCTGTTGATCAATACGCGTCCTCTCTCCTTTCTCTTAAATAGCGTGCACGACAGAGTCCATAATTTGTTACCTTCCTTTTTTATGGCACGTAACAGTCATTACAAAGAAATACTAATACTAAAAATTTACAAGATTAATAGACAATGACCCAAACATAACTTTAACTTACAAATACATTGTACAAAATGAACAAGTAGGTATAGTAATTATGAAGTTGCAAAACAATGCGTTGGAAGGAAGCAAAAAAGAAACAATACATTTAATCATGTACGTACACACACACCCTCACGCACACACACACACACGCACACACACACACACACACACACACACACACACACGCACGCACGCACGCACGCACGCACGCACGCACGCACGCACGCACGCACGCACGCACGCACGCACGCACGCACGCACGCACGCACGCACGCACGCACGCACATCACATCACATCACATCGCTAATCTCAAACCTCAGGATGAAGATGGCATTAAATGATGAAATGGATGATGATGATGATGATATTTTAACGGCCTCCATAGTGAAGTAGCTCATACGCCGGTTTCATGTGTTAGTCCGAGGTCCTGGGTTTGAAAACGAACTTTTTCTATATTTCCTCGGAAAGGGTGGTGGTTTCAGATTTCCATAACACAAGTGCTTAAGCTAGTATTTGGAGTCAGAGCAATGTATGTGATGTTGTGTAATATTAATTCATTTATTATTTTATGATTTTGAAACAATCCTGTGTGGTGCCGGGGATAAAAGAACTGCACCACGCCATCTCTTCCCGTGGGTGTGGTAAAAGCCGACTAAAGGACCACTCGAGAGGATGGGCAGCAGCATCTCTCTGAGGTTACCCTCAACCTACTGCAATCGCCAACCCGCCTGCCAAGCGTGGCGATTACGGCAAATACCCCCCCATGAAGATATGCACACCAGCAAAAACCGGCCCCTAGTCCCCGGCAGCCCCGCTCGCCCTAGCTACGGTAGCGGCCAAGGCAGCGACGGGGCAGAAGGTGCTAAGAATCTTCTGCAGAGACCTGGCTACCGCCAACAACGAACCCTGGCAACATTTATTAAAACATGGGCCGTGCTAGTCTCTCCAACGGTGCTAAATTGACTACCGGTACATCGAAGTGTTGAAGTGTTTGTATGAAAGCGCCACAATGTCAGTCCATCTTCAGGACCAGAGCTCGAAACCTATCCAGTTGCAGCGAGAAGTGAGACAGGGAGATGTGATATCGCCGAAACTGTTCGCTGCTGCACTGGAAGATGATTTCAAGCTTCTGGACTGGAAAGGACTCGGCGTATACCAGCGTTATTCAACTTAGATACATAGTTATACAACTATCTATTTGGCTGAACAACGATCACTAGTTATCCAACGACAAAAAAAACTATCTATTTTCCACAACACTCTAAACTTCTATAACCTAGCGAATATACACTTTACGTTAACGACAAACGATAGATAGTTTGTTCACGATTGAGCGAATGAACGAAACTATATTATGACGTTTGACTAAGTGTGATTATTCATATTTCACTTGCAGTATAGCAATATAGACAGTCCTAAGCCTGGGAATGTACGACGGAAAGTTAATTGAAAACGTTAACATTAGCTAACAACTCAAACGTATATATAGAACATAAAATGTTAATATTCATACAGTTCGACGACGTTGTGGAAATAGATAGTTGTCAAAAATAGATAGTTTTAATAACGTTATTTACAAACGGATAACGTTTTTGTTTCGTGATTTCAAAAAACGATAACGACACATCGCTAGCGTATACACCACTCACCTTCGATTTGCTGACGATATATAGTTGTCATGGCTGAGACCCTGGAAGACCTCGGCACAATGCTCTGTGACCTCAACAGAGTCTCTCAACAAGTGGGTCTTAAAATGAACATGGAGAAGACGAAAGTTATGTCGAACATAGCCCGAAGAGTTGCTAAGCTCAAGTGGCAGTGGGCAGGGCACATTGCTCGCAGGACTGATGGCCGCTGGGGCGGAATAGTCCTTGAGTGGCGACCGCGTACCGGAAAGTGCAGTGTGGGCAGACCTCCAACAAGGTGGACCGACGATCTGGTGAAGGTCGCGGGAAGCCGCTTAATGCGAGCAGCACAAAACCGGTCGGTGTGGAGATCCTTGGGGGAGGACTTTGTCCAGCAGTGGAAGTCTTTTGGCTGAGATGATGATGATGATTTAAAACAAAAATATTGAGTACTAAACTGAATTTAGAAATAAATAGATGACCAAGTACCTGTTCACTTGTGGTAGAACACTTTTTTGCAGAGGGGGCAGGTCCAGGTACCCTCGGGCGGCGCGTAGAGCCGCGGCGCCAGGCAGTACATGTGGTAGCCGCGGTCGCAGTCGTCGCAGAACAACAGCTGCTCCTGTACAAACGACAGGGTTTGATTATTTTTTGAGATAGTTTGTTAATTCCACCACAGGGCGTTTTCTAAACTAAAAGGATGCCTCAAGCCGAAACGAAGCACTGCCAGAGGTTTTCTAGAAGGAACGGCATCACGCACAAGTGCGTGCCCCCGCACCCTACTAGATTCTGCGAGGGATTCGGGCAAGGTTTGAGCTCCAGGTAAAGCGTCACGCAAAAGTACTGATTTATGGAAAAAAAACCCTACTAAAATTGTGTTTACTGCTACAGAAGAAAAATTAATAAATAAGCGTTTTGGTACATTTTGAATGAAATTTCAAGATTTTGATTGAAACACTAGTCAATTGAATTGTGAATTGTATGCTTTTTTTCTTTTTGCTTGCAGGAATGTGAGATTTGGCATAGTTAAAGTTCGAGTGCGGAAATACAAAATGCGATGTGTAACATTACTTTGTATATTTTGTGAACTACGGTCGCATTTCGAACTCTTCAGCTGTATAATATGTATTAGTATGATAGTACTGCTAGCTAACTAGCTGTGCCCCGCGGTTTCACCCGCGTTAATAGTCATAGTGTGATGTAACATAGCCTGTAGCCTTCCTCAATAAATGGACTATTCGACACAAAAAAAAATCAATTCGAACCAGTAGTTCCTGAGATTAATGCGTTCAACCAAAGAAACAAACAAACAAACTCTTCAGCTTTATAATATTAGTATGAGAGAACTAGCTGTGCCCCGCGGTTTCACCCGCGTTAATAGCAATAGTGTGATGTAATATAGCCTATAGCCTTCCTCAATAAATGGACTATTCAACACAAAAATAATTTTTTAATTCGAACCAGTAGTTCCCGAGATTAGCGCGTTCAACCAAACAAACAAACAAACAAACAAACTCTTCAGCTTTATAATATTAGTATAGATGTATCTGATTCCGTCGAGATAAAATTCACACTAGGTTCAGGTCACAGACCATATAGCCCTAGACGCCACATACGAGGGGAACGTTATTCGAACGTTATTAACATACGTACTACCGGTACATATGTCAGTGCCACGCCCCAAACACTCGATTCAGTCTTGTTTTGACAACGCTGCATAACAAAAATCTCTTAAATATGCCGTATTGCGCCGTAAAATTGTGTAGAAAGTGTAGCAGCACCTCCAGCTTACAAATAGATAATATATCATTTCATCGGTAAGTTCAATTTTATGAGATAAAACGATAAATGTTTTGCTGACGTAATAATTCCATTATGAAATAAGAAAAATGCACGCGTTGATGTCTTTTAGAAAGTCTATTTCCTTCTACTGTAAATGCGTAAAGCGCTATTTCTCTCTGTCTTGGTAACTGCACAATTAGTGTCGGCCCAAGTAAGAACCCATCAACTTATCGATAAATTTATTAACGATGAAAGGGATCTCGTTCTCGTGAAGGGATGTAGTGAAGGTTTTAAACAGTTATAGCAATAAAATCTTATCTTATCTTATCTCAACTTATATTATCACTCTCTCAAAGAGATTAAATATTAATCTAATGAAAGTTTCACATTATATTTTCTAGAACATGCATAAATAATAATTTAGTGTAAATTATTAGTACACTTTTTTAATAAAACTAGTTCTTTACAAAACAATGACAAATAAAAATACATAAAAAGATAAGATAAGTATTATCTGATTACAGAAGACACACAGCTTGTTTCAATTGCTACATATCTATAATCTTGGGTAGATCACAGTAAATGTAAGTTTCATTACCAGTTTTAATACATTATTTAAATTAGTTAATATTGTTACTTCTATGAAAGTTTTTTGTGCCCTTAAACCAATAAAGAAATGTTGGTATTGATTATATTAAACATATTTTATAGAAAGCACTGTTTTATTATCTAACCATGTTATATAAAGATAATATAATCTTTATTGTCACAATAAAACATCAAGTACAATAACGGTCTATCGATATCAATATCGAGTAACACCCCCATCACTAATTGGAATGCACGTGTCAAGTGCATGTCACCTGTCACTAGTTCGACCTTGAAACAGCCAACCACGAGTTACACCTCCGCTCCCCCTTGTCTTTTACCGATTGCATGTTTTAGTAAAACTCGCTGAATGCGGCGTCTAGGGCTATATGGTCTGTGGTTCAGGTGTATACGATGTACTTAAATTAAAAGTGGCCTATATCCAGGAGTAGCCTGATACGAACGAATAATAAAGGTTTAATTAATACTCACATCATTATCGCTGTGTCCGCATATGGAGCAACATTTGCACTCGATGCACTGCCAGCGGTATTTGCGCACCGACACAATCATATTGGCCGTGAACTGGAGGCATGTGGGGTGGCCTGCATATACAAATTATAGTTATTCAGGGAATAAAGTTAACTACAAAAACTATGAAGGTTGTATGTGAATTTATATGTGACCTTATAGCGACATGCACTTACGCCGTTTTTAAACAATTGTGTATAGAAATTGAATGCTTTATTGCGTATACATACGCCTGACGTCATATGGTCATTTTGATTTGGACAGCTCATGAAAACTCTCAGATGGAAAATAAATTGTTGTTATCAAAGTATTTCATTTGTAGACCCAAATGAGTTGTTGATGTTTATTATCATCGGCTCTCATCATATGGACAGCACATGGGAAGATTCTAACACAAACCACTATGGCCCAATGCTTTGTGTTGTAGACCACGAAAGTTCAATTACAAGTTTTACAAAAAGACCATAATCATCTTTTCGAATACGATAACTAAAATTACTTACTTACACATTAATAATAAGCATTTAATCAATCCACAAAAATCCACATACAACCTTAATTGAATGTATTTCACATATTGTTAGGCACATAACATATCTTACCTTATCATTCCATACAGCATCGACCGCATTACACTCTCAAAGGTAACAAGGTAATATATATGATGTGCCGAACAATAGTGAAACAAAAAACTATAACGACACTCGGTATTAAAAAATCACAAGTAGTTTTTAGATACATTGGGAAGCATCACAAAAATGTCGCATGGAAGTGCACAACATTCACTATTCTTCAGCACAACGAAATGAAACTAGTAACCGTTGCGATATACAATTTTTAATGTTAAAAAAGTAAATATATATTACATGTTCACGGTACACAAAATAGTTTAAAAAAAACATGAACATGGTATCAATATACAATGTTTCCACAGACTGAAACGGTAGCAGATATATTCTTATCTCGAATATATATATAGAAAAAAAACTGAGATCCTAATAAAAATCTTGAAAAAAAAATTCGGGAAAAAAGTGAATAACAGATTGAAGATTTCATATAAAATGCATGGACTCTAGAAATTTATAGGAAAACTCATTTTTTTTGTATGTCGTAATCTGTGGAAAGCTTTAGCTGTGGAGGCATACATCGTATCAAAATATCACAAAGTAACAGCGATATACAACAAAGTGTGCCTACAACGCCTCTAGGTATAACCATGTATAATTCTGATAGTTAAAACAGAACAAAAGAAAAACTTTAACAATCTTTGGGTGTACGCAATATGCACTTCCGTACAAGCATTTTTGACACTTTGGAAATAGACTAAATAGTTCTATTTATCATTAACATATAATATTCGAGAAACTCGGTAACTATGATAAAAAATAAAAACATAATTTTACAGTAAAGTAACATATACGAGCTTGATCAGACATAAAATATATTATTTATAACATAATTAATAATTGTATAAATGAAGTTAAAATTAGGGAATAATAAAACTTTTGTAAATAAAATATTTTGTCAATACAACTTTGTATTGATTGGGGTATATAACTTTCAATTATAATTTATAACCTAATAGAGAAGCAGTGCAAAAAACTCAATATAACTATTATACTTTACTTTCTAAAACATCACTCACAATTCTAGAGATTCTGATCAAGCCGTGCAATTTTAAAATATTTTTAACTCTATAATATTTAATATAACAACACAATAAACAAATATATTGCAGATTAAGGCACCTCTTTGGTGTAACTACGCTTTGTTATTCGTTCTGCAACCCATGGTCCTACAAAAGTATAGACAGCTGTCAAAATTTAAAATACAATGACAGGTCCCGTTAATATCTAGTCATAAAATGCCTATATTCTCTTCAATATAACAACTCTTCGTACGGTCGGCCAAGAAAATTATCTATTACCTTACAATAAGGATTGTTTTCGAATGCAACTATGTAGTGACTTAAGTAAATTCAACCTTAGCGACATTCGTCATACACACAACAAATATCTCTAAGGCTAGGGACTAGTCAAATCTGATAGACCAGTTTCTTGGCAGAGTGTACATTTTAATTTGCAAATACAACAATTCCTATAATCATTATTTTGCGTAAGTTTATATTATATCAATACTAAATAAAATTTGACCACCCTGTCTAAATTATTAGCTTTTAAAAAGCAAAACATGATATGTGACAACTTTGTTTGTTTGTTTCGTGGACCGTGCGATGCAAACTTTAAGACGATCGTGAAGTAAGGCGCAAGTCCCGTCGCAATTATAAAATGAAGGTATCGACCAATCCGCGAGGCGTGCGCGTGTCCGCGACCTGCGCTCGTAGCTAACTTCACAGTCGTCATGAGTTTGTATCGCACTTTATCTAGTTTTGCATTAAGTGTGCTTTGAATTTGACAGTTATCATATATAATCAAGCTTTTATTGTATTATACTTTTAAATTGAATTATTATTAGGTTATACATCAAATACAATATAGCTATTGCGTTAAATGATTACACTTATTAATATAATGTATATATTTCTTATATATAATTAGCTATCAATCAAATTATAGACATCTAAAATCGCAATAAAACTTGTCAATTTATTAAGTCAATATAATTTGTCCAAATTGTCAAGTATTTCTCGATATTAATTTGTATACCTAATTAAAATTTAAATGAATATAAGAACAATAAACTAACATATTATTATCTAAACATTTATAATAAAACAAAACGTACGCTAAAGGAATGACAAAGATTATAATTTATTAATTAACACCAAGTTAGTCTTTTTAAAATTAAGGTTTAGAAATTTTCATTAAAAAATCTTTGGGTTGTATAATTTATATAATTAAGGTTTATAATGTATTTTATATGTATAAGCATCGAAAAGGCACGTAATATAAGCTCTATTATTGATATTGCTTCAACGCTTTTTTTATGTTAAAAGGAGGCAAACGAGCAGGCGAGTCACCTGATGGAAAGAGGAGAGCGTTCGCATTTTAAAACAATATGTTAACAATATAATAACTGATTGAATGATATTTCTGATCTATGATCTGAGCAAATACTTGTATTAATAAACATGGTTAAAAGTTATCAGGTTCAAAACTAAAGTCGTTATAAACCAGGTCTAAACTCAGCTCACGTTTCTAAGTAACAGAAACTATTTTTGAACTGAAATTATATGAATTGTTACTACAGAAATAGAAATTTTAAACACCAGGCTTTTCATTCGGAATATTAATAATAGTAAACGTTAATAATAATTTATTATTAACAAAAACGGCATATTAATATGTTTTCAAAAACAATAACCGTATATTCAACAAAATTGAATTCACACTTAACTAAATAGCTCAGTGTGCATTATTTTTTCTAAGAATTTAAAAATGTCGCTTACAAAGCTCTATTTTACCATTATATTCCAGTAACATTTTTGTTTTTTGACTCAAATATTCAACACCGAATCAACGCCACCTAGTGAACAACTTGTGTAATCAACTTGTCGCTTGGTGGCACTGCTACGATTCCGTGTATATTGATAGAATAGTAAAAAAAAAACTAGTAGTAGGCACACAAATTAATTGAAGGCGCGAAAATGGTATTTATATATGTTGTGTTTAAGTCGCATTTAAACTATTTAAGTGCTTTATTATTATCTGGCGCTTGGTGTTTATTTTTTCCGATAATATTTTCAAAGAACGCTCCTCAATTCTCGTATGAGTATATTATGTATATAATAACTGAATGTTTTAATAACAAAAATGTAGGTTATCGAGTGTATTACTAAATGACTTTATTTCGTAGCGTGACTAGATAAGCTAGGGTGATTATGATATTTTTGGCTTCGCGGCAGTTAATCTAAACTAGCTAAGAAACGAAAATCTGTTCGAACAAATAATTATGCATAAATACATAATAATATTGATGTTCTAATTTGGAATGAACGAAAAAAAATGTTGAAGCTATGTCTTTCATTATGTAATAAAGAGTTAAAATATTTAAAACATTTTTGACAGACAATTAATTAATATAGTTTCCCTCAGCTTGACACTTAAAATAGTTAATATATCTACGTGTCTTAAGGCGAAGGGTAAGGCACACTAGCGCCACCAATTGATAATTTGACAATTACTAACGGACCGGATCTTTTTTAAACATTGCGTACCGTCCGACAACAGGAAAGCATCCATAGTATTTATTTAATAATTGTGCACTACTTTTTGTTGCGTGGTTTATTCACAAAACGGGCTCTCGCATTTATACACAAACAATGGCCACTGTTGGTGTTAACGAATGAATACAAAAACAAACCTAAAAGTAGTGCACAATTATTAAATAATAGATGTTTGCCTAGTGTCGTAAGGTCCGCAATGTTTGAAAAAAAATCCAGTTTAGCAGTTATCAAATTAAATCCATTAGCGGCGCTAGTGTGCCTTACCCTTCGCCTTAACAGTATTATTTAAAAAATAAACGACTTTAAACAGTGCAGCTTTGTTTTGACACAAAAAAAATAGTGATACATTTTTTTTTCAATTATATGTTCAAACAACCTGCACTGTTTTGAAAAGTAAGACACGACCATAAATCATTAATGTTGTGACCGAAGTTAAATCTAAAAACGATGTACTCCATAATTATGTTATTATGATATGTCATGTCTGCGACAAATCGTGACTAAGGAATATACTCTTAAAAAACAGTTAACACGTAAATATTTGGCATCCACCGTCACAATTGTAGAGATAAGAGATGGCAACACTAAGATCACAATATTTATTTATAAAAATATATTAAAGAAACGAACGCATAGTGTAAAATTTTTAAATTGGAATGTCGTCATAATGTGAGAAAAACAATATTTTTACTCCTCTATATTATTATCTGTTGAAAAAAAAACAATACACCTCTTTGGTAAGCAAACCAACTAACCAAACGTTTTGTGATGACCTCTTTGTGACAAAGGATATACACCCTTTTTTACATGACAGGACTTTGACGGGACGAAGGAGGGGAGACTGGGTACTCCACGTACTCGTCACGAAGGAGTTTCGTTTGTGCTGCGAACGTGTCAAAGTCGTCAGCCGGGTAAGACATGGAGGTTAGTATCTCGAGTACTCCGTTGAGCCTGACGTTGTCTTTGAGGTGTCTGTGGCGTTCGCAGACGTGGTTCTTGAGATGGTAGCAGGGGGTGTGGCCGTTGCGCGGTCGGCCGCGGCGCTTACCTGATCGTCCGCAGTCGGAGCAGCTCACTAGCTGTTCGGGAATGCCGGTTTTTTTGTTCTCGCGGTCGTCGCCTAAGCAGAAGTCGCAGTAGGGTGACGGCGATGGCGGTGCCTGCAAACACGCAAAGACAAAGGTTTATTTGCTAATAACACCTTTTTTAAAAAGGAAATAATATATGATAAAGTCGATATGGTCGCAACTTTATAGTGGTCAATAATGTCTTAGCATTTAGGTAAAATATTTCCATTGAGTTTATATATATGCCTGAGTTAAAAGTTTAACAATTTTCAGAAAAATATACCTACCCTATAGTCTTAAAAATTAGGTTTCTTTTTACACAATTTACTATTAACAATGTTGTTATGGTGACATACTTAGATATGATGGTGGTAGCTAGCCAGGCGGACTTGGAACAAGCCCTACTACCGACCAAACCGAATTAAAACCAACAAAATAAATCGTCAATTGAAAATACAACACACAAAACAAGTGTACTGATAATGAGTAGCCATGCCGTTTGGAAGGCAATAGCAGTTATATTGCAACCAAATATTGAACCCTTACTACCTTGAAATACCATAAAAATTTACCTTAGTTTCCGACTCCTTCGTGACTGTGGAGGCGGTGCTTTGCCCGGGGGCGGGGCTTAGGGCGGGCGCGGCAGGCGGCACCAACGGCGCATGCGCAGAGTCTGACGACGAGGTGTCAGCTGACGCGGGCCGTGGCGGCGGGGAGGGGCGGCGGGGCGCCGGGGCGGGAGCCGGGGCGGTCACTCCCGCCGCAGGTGTTGTACCTAAACGATGAAGATGCTGGTTAGCGCCCGGTCTGCGAGTGCTGAGGTTAAGCAACTTTCGCAAAGGCCGGTCATCGGATGGGTGACCAAAAATTTATCATCTCGAGCTCCTCCGTGCTTCGGAAGGCACGTAAAGTCGTTGGTCCCGGCTGCATTAGCAGTCGTTAACAACCACCAATTCACACTGGGCTCGCGTGGTGGTTTATGGCCCGTTCTCCCTATCCATACATAGGGAAGGCTCGTGCCCCAGCAGTGGGGACATAAAATGAGCTGATGATGATGATGATGAAGTAACTGAAATGTAACAAGCAACGTTGAGCAACATGATTTAAAAGATTATATCTTAGTTTAGTATCATGGTAACATTAAATAGATAACTTTCTATATTTTTAAGATGTAAACTAGGTATATAGGTCATGGCAAAATGTTGCCCAATGTTGCTCCACTAAAAGTAACTGCGGTGTAGATGCTTCATTACACTGAAAGCACGGATGCGGTGAAGTCAAATATAAACTCTGCTTATTATTAAATATCGCATTTAGTCTAATACTTAATGAGTAGGTGCCATTGACTACGACGCACTTTCAATATGAATGATGTCTTATGGACTAATGCGGTCTGCAGAACACAATGACAAAAGCAGTAGAAGATACAAAAAAGTTTGTAAAGCTAAAAAGCTAAGCAATACCTATCTAACTGTTAGATGTAGTGTTTCAAAAGTTAGGAAAGATTTATAATATCTTAACGTCCTTATATATATACCAGTGGGTATAATCTGCAGTATAAACACCGATAAAATTATATAATTTCTTTTAGACTTTACAATTTAACTAAAGGCGAATCCTGAATCTTACAAAACTTACTTGCGAGCAAATAAATAGATCCACCGTTACATTTATATACAAACGATTGTCCACAAGGTATTTATTAAAGAGTGATTAGACCCAAAACCGAGTGGACGTGTAATGTAACGATTTCAAATATATATATTTTTAATAGCAACACCAATTCGGTAAGACTGAACTGATTAGTCGTGTGTATATGGGATCTTGACTTCCTTTTTTAACTCAATGAGCGGCCGACATCATATCACTTACATAGTTACCTCGTTTGTATGAAAATGTAACGATTTATTTGAACGCAAATGTAATACGCAAAATTTACGTCTGTCTGTATACAGGTTATATTGATAGAGACATATGACCTAAATTACTATGACCTGAATAATTCAAGATAGGCTTATTTAGAACTTTTGTCACACTCACACACACATTTCGTATGAACACACACACTTAGACCAACTTTGAAAGACCTAACACGAGTCTAATGTCGGCCACAGACCATGCGATAGTTTTGTAATCTAAGGTTACACAAATTGGCAGTACCTACATCAATAAAAGTCATGTGCGCAAACTCTTTATCAAAAAGTTTACGAAAAATTTGCGCAAACCAAGACTTGCGTAAATCTATCGAAAGGTCTGCGGCATGATAGATGATATAAATACCTAATGCCTTTCGTTATCAGTGGGTAAGTGAATCTCATACACCTATTCTTATATGAAAAGCAAATAACAGATTATTTTAAGGACCGATTTCTAGTGGATGAAATAAAATTATAATGTCAATGTTAAAACCTAACTGCGGAAACCAAATACGCAACCAAATCCAAGAAACAGAACAAGCAACACACCAGCAACGCGGAAGACACAAAGCACACATACTTTAGCACCGGGTCGGACTGCACATATGACCGTCGCAGTCAATAAAACATGCTCTATACTATGCTCGTATACGCGCAAAGATTTTAAATAACACAGCACAAACCACCCGTTTAGTGAATGCGTTTACGATACAGTTTTCCGATAATGCCAAAGACTTATTTAGTGTTGTTTCAGACCGGGCGCGAGTGAAAGCTCTTATGAATAATATACGCAGCGAAAACACGCCGATATAAATGCTGGCGAGTGGAATGACAACATAATACTATTCGCGTAGTACATAAATTCGGCTAGAAAGCCCGTATAGAGCACATTTTTAAGAGACTAAATTTAATAACTAGACCAACAACTTTTTGTTAACTTTTGGAAAACAAAAATCCATCTAATTAACTAAATACGATGCGGCATCGTTAGTCACCTAAGCTGTACGTGTGCTGTGGTCTTTACGTGTTTCTATTTTGACTAATACTTACCGGCTCCGGCAGCGGGGTTATTGAGAAAGGTGACGTAGCTATCCTGATACTCTGTGGCGGGTGCGGCGGGCGTGCCCGGGGCCTGCGCGGCCGGCTGGGAGGCCGGGGGGGTGTGCGCGCCCCCCCGGCTGTCCCGCGAGTCCCCGTCGCTGCCGGCAGCGGGGGGGCCGCTCGTCCCCCCAGCGGGCTCCTTGTGCGTGTGCGTGAAGTGGTAAGTGAGACCCGCTCGCGTCTTGTATTTGGCTCCGCACACTGGTGATAACATTTACTCTTTTAGGTCGTTGCAAATCAATGTGAACATCACGTTCTTTTAACTAAAACAATAATGTATTACCTAAAGGAAACTAATGTTTGAGTAAAAAAAACTACCATAATTACGGCCTACTCCATTTTAGGTCATTCATTTGGTGAGAGAATGACAAAGATAAAAAACTTACTAATTCTTATTTAAATTAATAACGGTCCTTCGAGCCGGATTATTCAGAACCTATTATACTAAGCATGTCTCTGTATTTACCCTTATTTGCTTCTATATGCTAAACTTAATATATATAACAATAAAAAATGTTACTTACCGTTCGTAATGCCTCCATCTGCTTTTGTCAACTCACTCAAACGTCAACGAATGACTTTATCAGATAAAAACAGTTGAAAAGGGGTTGTAGAGCCTACGTCATCAGAACAGAGCATAGGAGGCACCACGACGGCAAGTGATGTGACACAACCTCTCCGATAATTATCTGTCATCAATCAATACCTTTTTATGCACTTGTGCAAACGCTTTCGATTCAAACGAGAAACAATCGATTAAAGATGATATTTTAATTCGAAATTCGAAAGCACGCATCTAGTAACTCTATCTATCTAGTAATCATTTCTAAAATGGATAAAATTCTCGATTAATGCATCAGTCAATCGATTGTTGAACACAAGCGTTTTTGTTATTTGTGAATACAATAGCCGGCCCGTCGTGATACATCTATGTTTTGTTCTGGTGGACGCAGGCTCCTGGGGTGCTTTGATTGATGACTTCAAATCATTGGATCTGCTATTCACTTATCACAGTTTAATAGACAAATTACATGTGTAATAATAACAAAAGAATAATATGGACACACTGAGAATCTTTACTTTTTAAGTCGGTTTTAGGGCGCATATTTACTTAGAAAATTTTAAATAATAGTTTTTTGTTATATTGATATAGATTGATAGAAAAATAATAATTTTAAAGTTCCTCAGCGCATCAGACAGAGATCCAAACTTGTAGTCCAACCAATTATGAATGAACACACTTTGTATACATTTGTATGATTTTTATTTCTTATTCAACATAAATATCTTGTATAAATTCATAACAATCTTTGGGTGCTAATAATAGTTTGGATCTAAGAATAACATCAAGACCTTACATACAATGATCCAATTTAATACAATAAATAAATGATTTTTTTTTTCGTTAAAACCGAACACGACAAATGTACAATGACTAAAATTTCACATTAATACTGAGTTCCTTTAAGAGTTGCAACCAATTTCATATGCCAGATAAGTTAATAAAAGTTTCCTTAAAAGCGGTATATTATATAGATAGAGAAAAAAGCATTTACTAAACGTACACTTATAATGGAAGGGTCTGTATAACTTTATTTGTTTTATTACCTAAGTTTGGCCCATTTATAGAATACTACATCTAAAACTGAATAGTGTAGCTTTACCATGAGTTTATGAAAATATTTGCTTGTTTCGGTGTGAATGCAAAAGGTGGCTTTGAATCGAATGTAGATATTTTATGAACAGGTCTTTACATCCTTATATAAACAATGAGCCTAAGAACAACAAGTACAATAATGAAGATAATTTTTATGACTAGAAGTTATTGAAATATAGAAAGCACTCTGTACCAGCTGATTACACTAGTACTGTTTGTCTTTTATATTGATTTGAAAGGCTTTAGCAATGACTGTTTAAATATTTTCGATTTAATTACAGAGTATTTGGTAAAACATTAAAAAATGTATTTAATGCGAAAATATAAAAATCTTAGCAGATTTATTGGTGAGGACTATGTCCAGCAGTGGATGATAGGCTGATGATGATGATGGTGATAAACTAACTTATTTACGTTGTTCAATAAGTTTAAAACCAGATCAGGAAATATGTGCACAAGATTCAGTAACACCCCGTATTGTAAATCAACCTCTTACTTAATATTTTCGTAAAATCATGTCAAACCTGTGTTAGACTACACATCGAACTTTAGAAATTAGCCATTCGTCCCTTTGCCCAAAAATATTACATGTTTTTGGAGATACTTGAGTACTGTAACTTCCATCTTTAAATAACGGAATTAATCGCCAATAGAGTTGCATATTTAACGACATTAAACAATTAATTGATGGAAAAGAACTGTGGCGTTTATAGTCCGTTATTCCCTTGCAATTATTATGAAAGAAAATAGTTTTGACATGTGCTTTTTTTAAGTCACGGGTAAGCACTTGGCGTTCACCTCACCTGATGTTAAGTGATGATAAGGACGAAGATGAAAGCGCACTTCACCCGGAATCCTCAGCTACTGAGGCACTGGCTATCACATATCTCTAGCTGCATGCTAAAATGTTACTTTACAACGTGTACCAGAAAGTTGTGGTCAGGACTTCTTGGCGGGAAAGTGAAGAGTCATGTCTGCGGTTTTGTTTTATTTTCTGAAATTTGTGTTATGTCGAATATTAATGTGAAATAATGTTGGATTATTAACCGTTAAGTGTTCATGAGTGTGCATGAGTGTTGGCAAATGAAACAAAACAGTGCAACGTCTCTTTTCAAATTCTCTCAAGAAGTCCGCCCGAGGACTTAGTAAAGCCCCCACATCTTTACTGAGATACTCGAGGGGTTGGGGGATATATCATTTCTCACTTCTCATTTCTATTATCATTCATCATCATCTTAATAGAAAGAAATATTGTTTATTTATGTATTACTTGTTAGAAAAATTTTGACACTGGCTAAATGTGCTAATCGCACAAAGCCATCAACTAAAAAAAACTTATGGTCAAAATGAAAAGATCCAAAGTGTTCCGATCTAGATCTTGTATGCAGAGTTACTAAGTCATGATTATTAACTTTAATGTGTTATGCAATTTCTAATTCAATATTTCTCTTATGACTACTGAGATGACTAAGATGACGTCACATTAAAATAAACAAGCCACAGCCCTAATGGTTTAGTAACCTCTGTGTACTTACATTTATGATCACTGCTACTTGCTTATGCGCGCCTGACGCACATCACTTCACAAATATAAATAATTCATTAACCATAGCATGACAAATTAAAGTTAATAAGTAAAAACACATACATGTTCTATATAGGATACACTTTGGATCTTTTCATTTTGACCACACCTTTCTGTTACACGTTGTATATACTAACCAATCAACTACCATATTCTTAGGGGACAGTGAACTTCTAAAGCTAGGTGTATATTCTATTATATATCTTTGAATACTTGAATAGTTTGTGACAATTCCATACTACCATAATTTTTTATTCACAGGTATACTAAATTACCTCTTACTATATACATTACTACAGAAATAATGTTTATTACTATAAATAGGTATCTGAATATAACTTTCTATATTTACCAAAGGTGTGTCTAATACATATGACGTTTATTTGTTATATTTATTCTAAAGCGACATGTTAGTACATGATTATAAAAGGCCTTTGTCATAAGATGCGGACTATTTTATTATTCATTATCATTATATCCTATTAAAAACCTAATTTGTCACAGCAAAAGTATGTCATGGAAACAGTACAAAACTGTAATATACACAACCACTCAAAACAGAAAGTTAGACAAACGGGGTTGTATTTTGTAAAATTTCATTAACAGATATTAAACGACAAATTTTAAATCTTTATTAAAAACAATACTTATTTTGTGCTATTCCTAGGACACAAGGCCAGCTGCACCATCGCTTCTAACGGTTTTCCAGTTATTTTTTACTATATGAAATTAAGTTATTTCACTTACCAATATATGTGTTATTGTATATTTATATTTCTATCGTTATTTTAACCGTAAACGGGGTTAGTTCAACTGGCTAATATAATTGCAATCCAATTGCAAACCAACGTCCAACGCAAAACTTTAGTCATTGCGGCGATGCAAATTTTCTGATCCGATAATTATGAGATGAAAAATAAATAATCTATCACAGACGCATGAGTCATACACATCCAAAATAAATGGTGCTACAATTATAAAGTTTAAACTAAAAATTGTGATTAATTCATAAGATCCAGTTTACAATAAACATTTTAGAAGGCTACCACAGACTATAGTCGCGACTGTACCTATATTATTATTATAAAGTATTGAACAAGCTATATTCAATTGTGATGATTCACGTTCCAATATAAATAAAACAATAAAGTTAAACGCAATCTGCTCAGTCCGTCAGCCCGTGACCACAGTAAATTTAACTCAGCCGAAACTTTGAGTACTTAAAAATGTATGCGTAAAATACGAAGCAGTTTGCATGAAACATATTATTAATAAGTGATAGTAAACATACTACTGGCCTACCGTTTAACTAAGGTAGGCGTGAGGAGGCTCCTGGGGTAGCACCAAGGGTGACATAACGTGGGGCCTCGGCCACGAGTATGAGCTGATTGTGACACGGCAAACAGTTTCTAGTTCATTGCGCGTCATACAACGGCTGTTATAGTCAACACTATCGTCAAATTAAGTTTTGCGAAAAATTAGTTGCACCATGTAACAATCGTTAAAATGACGATAGACGTCATTTTTTTACTATAAATGCTCAATTTTGGCTGGTTAAAGCTAATGCTAATGCTAAACGTTAAAGTAGCAGTCAAATGTCAATAATTCTTATTTATAAACAAATTTATAATTATTATTAAAAAATCTTATTTCTAACGAACAATGGAAACATTAAAAAACTTTTCCCTTCCTTGCTTGGGACAAATGTTTGACATTTGAACCCCTTTAACCTTAACGTCAGCAAAGTATTGTATAGTTGCAATGTATTGTACTAGATGTTTCTGTTGGTGAGGATCGTCAATGTTAAAGTTATCTT
The DNA here is from genome assembly GCA_963082485.1 of Eudonia mercurella. Taxonomy (NCBI): domain Eukaryota; kingdom Metazoa; phylum Arthropoda; class Insecta; order Lepidoptera; family Crambidae; genus Eudonia; species Eudonia mercurella. The sequence goes on from OY720043.1 coordinate 9,689,354, forward strand.
TAACAGTAACATTAAGCAGAGTTTTGGTGCAACCCACCCATAGTAAGAACGCAATGAACTAGATATCACTCCCCACATCGCAAGACGTCAGTGGACCTACGCAAACTGTCACCCCTCCCGCACAGCGCAGCTACCTCAAGAACCTTCTCAGTCAGTGCTGCCACTTTAGCATTATTAGGCTAAATTCAGCATTTTTTCAACTGATGTTTAAAAATATGAATTAGGTATGTAGCATGAAAAAAATCAATTTAGCATCTCTTTTCGCCTTTTCCTGATAAGTCAACAATTGAGTGAGTTTCATATGCAAAATACATGACTGCGTTAAAACCATTGCCATCGGACTCTTTTATCGACATCCGTACAGCCATTTAGTGTCAAGATGTGACATTTGCTCTTGTACTACAAAACAGTGTTTAAAGTTAAAGAATGACTCGATACATGTTTAAAATATTGAGTCTCTTTCTCTAAAAATATTAGCTAAAAAGTGACAGCATCTGTTTTAAGTATTGTCTAATTGTCTAACTTTAGTCATCGTTTTGTAATAAAGCAGTTGTTTATCTCACGTCGTTCTAGTAACTTTAGCATTGTTTTGGAATTTTCTAAACGTAGATTTGGCTTATATTTTAAGAGTTGGCAGCACTGGTCTCAGTTAAGCGGTAGGTCTGTACATGCACAGTCAGAAGTAGCCTTTAAACCTTATCAACATAACATCAGTACGGAACCATTTTAATCGTCTCACATTAATTCTAATCAGACTAAAGTAAAAAAAAAAACACACAAAACATTCCCTATATAAATACCGTAACGTTAATTTCAATTTGACAATAACAGAGATGTTAAAATAACACCATATTATAATTTAAAATGAGTTAATTCAAAAGAAAAATATTATGCAAAATAAATTCATGACACAATTAAAAACAATTAAAATTTTAAAGTATTTTAATATAAAAAAGGGTCCCGTACCGATTCTTTTTAAACAATAATATGGATCCTACCACTAATATTATGATTAACAGAACCAACTACATTCATCCAACGAATTATTTTATTTTATTATTATTATTACAGTGGCAGTGTAATATTCATAGTGCATCTACACTGCAGAGCATGACAGCAACTTTGTGGCATATTCAGTAATTATTTAAGATCCTTCATACATTTCTATATGCCATACAAACATGTAAGTTCCAATGTTTTCATACCACAAAGCTAATTTCAGTGAAACTTTCTATGCTTTAGAAAAATACAGAGATCTAAACAGTAGAAAACATTTTTTTTAAACGTATTGAACTGAGTTTATGCGATATAAAGAGTAGTATGGAAAGTTTGAAATCACATAAACTAAGTCAAAAAACATTTTCAAAAATGTTTAATTAAAATCCTAAAGCATAGATAGCTTCATAAAAATTGGCATACTTATTCATTTAAAAAATTGGAAAAAAAGACCTTTCTTTTCTTTTTTTACACTTGTAACACTGTTCACTAAAAACACTGCAGTGTGGATTGCCCTATAAAATTTTCAATGATTGGGTGTTACAGTTTTCACTCTCAATGCTTTTGAACTTTCGGTATTTATGATATTTTTTTTTAATTGACCAAACGTTCACGTGCATTGGCTGAAACTGAATAACGCCATACAACATATTATTAAATAATGTAAGGTATTCAACCAATGCACAGGAGCTATTAACGAACAAAAACTCAAAGAAAAAAATTTAAATACTAAAACACTTGAGAGTAATTATTAAAAGGGTATCTTATCTTGGTTTTGTTGTATATCGGATAATCGAAGAACAACAAAAACATGGCAATAATCCCGATTATAATTACTCCAATGTCATTGACCATGATAGTTTAATGAGTTATACTAAAACACTTTACCTTAAGTTATGAAAATTAAATGCATGATAATTTTTCCGAATCTAATAATAAATTAATAATAATCAATTTTGACGGTGACTACCAAGCAACGCTATTCATATTCGAGATAGTGCCAATAATAAACATGGATGTTAATAGAAGCCTAGCGAGTCACCGTGCTGTCCTAAAATTGTCCTAAATTTACTAATAATAAAGTTGATAATCGTACGGCAAACACCGGAGATTCACTTATTCCACTAATATTATACAAATGTACGTACATACATACACAACAGTAAAAGGCATGTTTTGTAATTACTATACGCTGACACTGGTTCGCTTGTTGTTGTGTATTTGATGTTCAACAATTTTATAAACTAGGGACTTTTGTATGCAAAAAAAATGTTAAGTCACAATCACAACACATTAGTCCTGAAGATTTTATTAAAAATTTATATGTATTATTTTATCATCTTGTAAAAAATATTTCATACGGCCAATCAACTAGTATTAGTATTTGTTACAACCAATTATAACACTTAAATGACTCCTGAATGAACCACTGTTTTTGAGTAAAAATGGACAGTTCATAATTTTTACCAGAACACATTGTTATCGTAATTTCACCCTTACAGCATGATACATTTAAAGTCTATTGTCACTTAACACACAACAACAAGCAAACCGCCCTTATTGCTCAAGACTCCCGCCAACAGAGGTCGACTAAGACTATACCTACAGTACGCAAACGCATCGGTCCAATACAACTATGCGATGCCTATTATAATGCCAATATTCGGGAGAGACCTTGTGCTTATTCGATTCTCACAAATAATCGTTCACTTTTGCTGCCAATAAACTCCTAATCCAAAGCCTAATTTGTCACTAGCATGAGTTAAGTTACTTAATAGTCAGATCAATTTTATTTACATTTTTTGTTTATTAAAAACAACAATCAAAATAAATTATTGCGTGCCAGACGACCGACAGTAAAGTACAGTCCCCATACCAATGATATAGTATCAACAGTAATATTTAATTATTTTTTTCTGCTTTGTAAAAATCGCTTATACAATAAATTCTCTGAAGTATCCCAAAATTAAATACTATCAATATGAACATAGAGCACACTATCGTTCAAATGTCTTTCGTAACATAACTCATGTAGTGACATTCAGAGATTAACCTTATCACAAATCTTAATATTGCTTAATATGCCCACTGCAAAAGTGACTATACACTAATTCAGTAAACGTTACAGGCTCCTACTAATACGCATTACTGTTATTTTCCTCCATTATAATCAGGGCCTCTATAGAAAAGATTACAGTTGAATACAAGTGTTACATACTTTATGTTTAAAAAAACGTATAAGTATTAGAAGAAGGAATATAAATGGTTTATAAGCAACACTCTTTTCTATGAGTGATGCCTTTTGATAGTTTTTTTTATGTAGAATTTAATTATATTATCGATATTAGCAGTAGACTTATCGATAACGTCGATAGACACAAGGATTATCGATATCAATGAGTATCGACAGTTATATCAGTGACCTATCAATTATATCGATAAACCATCAACAGTGGTTTTAGTGCGGCAACACCACTCATGGATATAAGTATAAATATTATTTTGAAGAAGTACAATACACAGTTTAAATAGTTCAAGGCCCCATCCTTTACAATCGAACAGCCCAAGATATCTCCAACAATGAAGCTCAGGTCTTTTTTGGTTATATTTAGTAACTATTGAGCAAGTATATGTTATACAAATGCGGAGGTATGTCCTATATCGGAACTATTTAAATATGTTGCCTATCTCTCTTCCGCGAACTTTATGGTCAGTTTGTTCATGTTCTATTGTGCATCGGATAGCTTGTCTATAAATTGTTATAGACTAACCCCCATATTCATAAAAACTATTTAAGCATAATTTAGTTAATCAATGTTTTGTCTCTTTTTCTCAAATTCAAAATGAGGTTTGTGTGACGTTGACAAAACAATATTTAACTAAATAATGCTTAAATAGTTTTTATGAATAAGGGGCTAAGACTTTATGGAAAATCTATCTAACACTTATTAGAAAATGGTAAAACTGTCCTCATTTTAATAACTCAACTAGATGTTAGCTTGCGATTTGATTTAGGAACTTTACAAAATGCTTGGTAAAACAACTGCATTTTAATAGTTGATATTCACGATTCGGATTGTGGAGTTTAAAATAATTAATTTCACTGATACCTGTCATTAACACATTTACTGTGCACGCATCATATGTGGGCAGATCGGTACTTAATATACTATAAATATATTTAAAGGCTTATAAACTTAGGATAGAGGAGCTCGATGGCGCAGTGGTTTACGCGCCTGGTCTGCGAGTGCTGAGGTTAAGCAACTTTGGCAAAGGCCGGTCATCGGATGGGTGACCAAAAATTGATCATCTCGAGCTCCTCCGTGCTTCGGAAGGCACGTTAAGCCGTTGGTCCCGGCTGCATTAGCAGTCGTTAACAACCACCAATCCGCACTGGGCCCGCGTGGTGGTTTATGGCCCGATCTCCCTATCCATCCATAGGGAAGGCTCGTGCCCCAGCAGTGGGGACATAAATGAGCTGATGATGATGATGATGAAACTTAGGATGTGTAAGATAAATGTGATAATGATTATTTCCTTTGTTTGTGTTTGTTGCTTTTAATTTATTACTTATTTTTTATTTTCATTCAATATTTGTATTTACTCTGCTTTATGTTAATAAATGTTTGTCTCTTTTTTCTATATAAATAAATAAATATTTAAATCCATTTATGTCAGGCAACAAATAATGTACAGGTGTTAAATTACATAGTAGACTCATATAATAGCTACCTTACAGACTAACATAGATACCAATTAGAAACAACTTTATTTTTTATAAATAAAGTCGTCAAGTATGACCAATGAGATTAGCAAAATCTTAGGATTATTACCGAAAGACTCAGAAGGAAGATTCAGTATTGTCAGAATGTGACCGTATAAAAGAGCTCCAATTCTTAGCAGCACAGTGAATGTCACATCTTACTTAGTGCTAAAAACACCAAGCATTGCAAAAATTAAAAAAAAAACAATATTTTTATTGATAATAAACTATAACAAGTGTTTTTGAACGTCAATTCTGGCTCCCATATTACGGTTTCAGGGTTTCATAAATTGTATATGTAAAATAAGTATAAGTAAGTATAAATAAATAAAAACATAAATAAATTCAAAGCCTTCGTAAACCCTACGGTGGAGACCTTGTACCGAGAAGATCTCCCGACAAGATCTCCCGCCCAGAGTAGACTTACGAACCGATGGCATTCACAAGAGCTACTTGTAGCCTAAACTGAATAAATGATTTTGGATTTGAATTTGAAGAAGCCGCAAGAAACTTAGCGAGGGCTGTTGTTGTTAAAACGATTGCAAAGCTGATATTTTAAAAGCAGTTGTTTTACCAAACGCAAATCCTAAATTAACGTTTAAACCGTCGCCGTCGTCACCTACCGAGGTAGATTTTAACCTCTGATATGGTAAATTCGCTACATCTAAGTATGTAATGGGTAAGTCAACTCATAATTAATTTATACTGTTATTTTGCATAAAC